>MU224545.1:2084400-2096067 GCA_018584345.1 Thuja plicata
TCGGCTTTATTTGTACACCTCCGGGGTTTTCCCGACGGGTATTTATGACCGGCCTCTAGGATGTATTTCTCATGTTTGAATTTGATATCTTATTATTGTTGCGAATTCCGGTTGGAGTTCTGGTGTGTGCCACTTCGAAAGTGAAAGACCTTCCCTATTTGGCCTATTGCAGTTTCGGTGGGATTCACCCTCACCCTACTCTGTTTGTTCTGCTTGTATCGGATCTGGCAAATCCGAAGTACTCTACTAGTCATAATCTCTTTCTCTGGCAATTGTTTCATATTTGGTACTTTGTTGTTCTGTGCGCCTGGAATCACTAAGTCACTACATCCACCCGAAGATCCTCCATCCGTACTACATACTACGTACTACGTACTACCTTCCTCCATCCATACTACGTACTACCTTCCTCCATCCGTACTACCTCCATCCATCCATACTACGTACTACCTTCCTCCATCCGTACTATGTACTACCTTCCTCCACCCGTAGTACCCACCTCCATCCATACTACGTACTACCTTCCTCCATCCGTACTACGTACTACCTTCCTCCATCAGTGCTACGTACTACCTTCCTCCATCCGTACTACGTACTACGTACTACCTCCCTCCATCCGTACTATGTACTACCTTCCTCCATCTGTACTACCCACCTCCATCCGTACTACCCACCTCCATCCGTATGACTTCCCTGCCTCCATCCGTACGGCCTGTGTAGTGCATCCCATCCAGTACGGCCTGCTCCTCCAGTATGCCAGAGTGGTACGCCCGGAGTTAGGAACATTACACCTGCCCTGATCCCAAGGCAAAGTAATACGTTGCAAGGTATCTGAAAGATTCTGCAAGACTGTGGCCATCTGTTGTTGGCCAGCTGCCAACTCCTACTGACAGGGAGCAATATTTTTGAATACCACAGTAGACTCTCTATCATCATCATCACCTGTATTGTCTGGGATCCTGTCTCCCATATTTTCCTGTTCCATGTCACCAGGTGGTGGTGAATTACGGCCCCTGCAGGTCTAATGATAACCCTGTCTAAATCTATCACCATACATAATTCAGACCCAATTTTCCCTACAGACTGGCAAGATATAAGCTCTGATACCACTGTAAAGAACCAAACTGGCTCTTCCCTTGTAATCCGACTGCTATACTTCTTAACTTATCACGTGCTCTATGATCTCCTTATGGCATCGCTAGCCTGGCTGAGGCTGGATGTCTTTGGCCACGGCTTGGAGCTGGCTGGAGAGAATATACAGCCCACGTCCCACAAACTAAATCGGCCCAACCTCACACCAATTTGCTACCTCCTATTTTTATAAGACCCAATGTAATGAAACGACCCAATTTGCAGAATAAGCTGGCCGCGGAAACACAATTCGTTGGACACGAAACGTCCAATTCAAAGTAAAGGAAAACTGTATTGAATTCACAATTCAACTAGTGTAGAACATGAAGAAACCCTTCATTCTCAGTTTTGAACAAATCACCAAGTTGTAAAAGCCTAGAATGAATCCTTTGCAAATCGATAATCCCATATAAAGCTAAGACTTCCTCAAGAAGACTCGATATTTCACGTCTTCAACAATACTCTTCAAATAACTTAAAGCACTTTCTTCCTGTCAACTTAGGATATGAGAAACACTAATTATATTCAACTTTAATAATAAAGTCTCATATAAACATAAGATATCATTAAACCTTCATGATATAACTTATAACTTCGCGATTGATTAAATAAGGAAGACTTAATCAATCACATTGATCCAACTCCAAATCATGATGAATACTGAACACTGAAAACCACCATCCAAAAATAGAAACTGACAAGAGGTGACTTACCCA
This sequence comes from Thuja plicata, assembly GCA_018584345.1. NCBI lineage: Eukaryota > Viridiplantae > Streptophyta > Pinopsida > Cupressales > Cupressaceae > Thuja > Thuja plicata. The sequence continues at coordinate 2,086,248 of MU224545.1, forward strand.
AAATAGTAAGTCCTGACCCAAAGACCCTCAAAACAAAGCATTAGCCCATGAGGGTCGCAATGATGGGCTAACAATCCTATCATACCGACAACTGCTAAGTTGGGGACATCACACTTAAACTCTAAATCAAGAAGCACAAACGTAAATAAGGCAAGGAAATAGAAAAACATACCTTGTCATGTATATATAGCACCTGCATAGTAGTTAGCACATCATTGCATCTGCATTTTTAAAAATAATACACTCATTCATGATGTATCCAGACATACATAAGCATCCATACATGCACCCATATACCCATGCATCTACATACCTATGTGCATGCATACTCGCATACATACATATGTCCACATATATACACATGCATATACATAGACACATGCACGCATGCTCATCCCATATACATGTACACATGCATATGCATACATACATATATGCATCCATGCTCATCTACATGATTGTATAATGCATCAGCATACCATGATATATATGTGTGTGTGTGTGTTTGTGTGTGTGATGGCATCCATATGGCACCATTGGTATATGTATATATACATACATACTACAATGATCGATTCTCCGATCATTCTAAAATGTATATATCCATACAACAAATGCTCAAGTATCATATTCAGAGATGAAACTGTTAATCCATAATCAGGTGTCACTGTTGATTTATGGATACAAGAGTGAATCGTGATTATCATGATTACTCATAATAATCACGGTGATTATTATAAGTTATAAAAGATACAGCATTGGTGATTATCGACACCTGGTCATTTATCATTTCATGTGATTAGTATTGGACTGCATTATGCTATTGGTTTATGATAACTGATTATGATGTTAATTAATCATAATGGTAGATAACTATATGGTGTGACATTTTAGGTGCCCATTCATAGACATATTTATATTCCAAGCCAATCGGCTATGAAGAGCAGATTTGAAGATAAAATAACAATTTATTCCCTTTGTGGATTTATCGCTCCATTCAAGCAAGCAATCGGTTGCTGACGCAACCTCTATAAGCAGAGTGCAAGCATCATAATAGTTATATCAGATACAACACCATATTAAGCATATACATATCTCCATATCAAAGACAGCTCAAGGAATTGCAGATTGCACGTACAAAAAAATCATATCAGAGACGACATACTGCCAGTGATCATCCCTATCGAATAGCAGCATATATTATAAAGTTCATTAGAGATGGCTAGCAGGGAATGTGCATGAACCATATCGATATAACAGAGACAACCATAGCATCACATTAAGGTCTGAACTATTATTGCATACATTCTGTAATTTGATTCCATTGGCATTGGAATCATCATTGTAAATACATAAACATTTCCATTCCATTATCTGTATTATAACATATTGCATACATTAAAGAATTGTTATTGCATTATTTATCAAATTCATTAATTCTCATAATTCATTATAGCATTTAGAATTACCAGTCATAGAATTACATTAGCATAGCATTTGGAATTACCAGTCAAGCATCATTTCATATTACATTGGCACACATTTGTAGAAGAATCTAGTAATTTCAGTAGTGTCCTAATTAAAATAAAAAGGGGACATTACAATTGGTATCAGAGCCACCTTTCCTGCCTAAGGTGATTATGCAAAACCCCTTAAGAAGAGAAAGGAAGAACAAAAAGACATTGAAATGGGTGACGAAAATAAGGTGGACATAGTAATTCCTTGAACAAAGGGAACTACAAATTTTTTTTTATAGAATTAATGGATGTTCTCAAACAAATCTCCTTGAGTCAAGGTCAGAGAATCACAGGAACTACAAAGAGCAGTCCCACAATCAGACTACCAAAAGACAATTCTAGACTAGGATTACCAAACTTTACACTACCAATTGGGCACACTCAAAACAAATTATCCTTTGCCCAAATTCAAGATCAGATCAAACAAGATTGGGAAGTAGGTGACATGCAAAATGAGATGTCTTTTAAAGAATATCTCGAATTAAGGATGAAATATATGCCCCAAAGAAGTAACAAAGAAGGATTTTCAGAGTTGAAGAAGAATGTTGGGAAACTAAGTATACCCTACTTTGATGGATCCACAAAGATATCAGCAAGAGCTTGGGTACGAAAGCTTGACACTTACCTACAACTAAACCCAATGGAGGAAGAAGAGGCCATAAAATATGGGGCCCTACATTTAGACGAAGTAGCACACGAATGGTGGCACCATGGAATGATCACCTTAGGACATTCCAAAATCACTTCCTATCAAGAATTCACTGAGAGGCTCATTGAAAGATTCGATAATAAAGATCCCAAATTACACTTCAAAGAGCTTACCCAAGTCAAGCACCGAGGCAATATAGAGGACTATATAACTGAGTTCCAAAGGATATCAGTCTTAGTGACCGACATCTCTGAAAGAAGGTTAATTGTCCTTTTCATGGATTGGGCTACAAGACCCCTTAAGAGAGTGGGTCAAGGCATTAAACCTTCTCTCTCTACCCGAAGCCATTGAAAAGGCAAGGGACATGGATTTTGGATCTACTAAAAGCAAGCCCCTTCAAAAAGAAAGCCAGATTCTGAAAGAAAATCCAAATCCCCCTAACAAAGAGATTAGCTCCCGGCCCAAGTTAGACTTTGAAACCCGTCAAGAACTCCGAAGGCAGAAATTGTGCTTTACGTGCAAAGAGTCTTGGGTTCCAGGACACCGGTGTAAGGGGAAAGGACAGATTCACTATATCGAAGTCAGACCAAGTGATGACGAGGGAGATACAGCTAGTGACACAGATTCGGAGGATAAACCACCACAGGAACCTACCAAAGAAGGTACCCTAGCCAACTTAGAAGGGTATAACACAAACACCTTTCAAATTCAAGGAAGTTTGGAAGGGACTATAAAGGCACTCATAGATAGTGGCTCCTCACAACTTTATCAACACATCCTGGGTCATGAAGCATAACCTACCTACACTCACTTGCAACTCCATCAGAATTAGATTAACAAATGAAAGAAACATATTCTGCAATGCTATAACACCCCACCTCAAAATACAATTCAGAGAATACTCTTTCACGACTCAATTCCACATATTGGAATTGGGGAATACCAACCTCATATTGGGACTCCCTTGGATGAAGCATATTGGACACTTCAAGCAAGATATGGACCATCAAATTATTACTTTCAAGGAAGGAAGGAAGAAATACACCCTGTACGGACTTCAAGCAACCATACCTCTTATAACTACACAGAATCAACCAAAGAAGTTCAAGAATAGACCAAGGGTAGAAGATATTTTCAAGAAGGATGGAACATCCAGAATCTGCATTGATTTTAGGAAGAAACCCATAAGAGCAGAAACATCAAATGCTTGTGGGCAAGCATTTTTAAAGGAGGGGAGACTATGATATCCCTTAAACTCTAAATCAAGAAACACAAATGTAAATAAGGCAAGGAAATAGAAAAACATACCTTGTCATGTATGTATAGCACCTGTATAGTAGTTAGCACATCATTGCATCTGCATTCTTAAAAATAATACACTCATTCATGATGCATCCTCACATACATAAGCATGCATACATGCACCCATATACCAATGCATCTACATACCTATGTGCATGCATACTCGCATACATACATATGTCCACATATATACACATGCATATACTTAGACACATGCACGCATGCTCATCCCATATACATGTACACATGCATATGCATACATACATGAGTATCTACATACATGCATCCATGCTCATCTACTTGATTGTATCATGCATCAGCGTACCATGATTGATATATATATGTGATAGCATCCATATGGCACCATTGGTATATGTATATATACATACATAGTACATTGATCGTTTCTCCGATCATTCTAACATGTATATATCCATACAACAAATGCTCATGTATCATATTCAGAGATGAAACTGTTAATCCATAATCGGGTGTCACTGTTGATCTATGGATACAAGAGTGAATCGTGATTATCATGATTACTCATAATAATCACGGTGATTAGTATGAGTAATAAAAGTAAACAGCATTAGCAATTATTGACACTTGATCATTTATCATTTCATGCGATTAGTATTGGATTGCATTATGCTATCGGTTTAAGATAACTGATTATGATGTTAATTAATCATAACAACAGATAACTATATGGTGCGATGTTTCACGTGCCCATTCATAGACATTTATATTCCATGCCAATTGGCTATGAAGAGTGGATTTGAAGATAAAATAACAATTTATTCCCTTTGTGGATTTATCGCTCCATTCGAGCAAGCAATCGGTTCCTGACGCAACCTCTATAAGCAGAGTGCAAGCATCATAACAGTTATATCAGATACAACACCATATCGAGCATATACATATCTCCATATTAGAGACGACTCAAGGAATTGCAGATTGCATATACAAAAATATCATATCAGAGACGGCATACTGTCAATGATCATCCCTATCGAATAGCAGCATATATTATAAAGTTCATCAGAGACGGCTAGCAGGGAATGTACATGAACCATATTGATATAACAGAGACAACCATAGCATCACATTAAGGTCTGAACTATTATTGCAGACATTCTGTAATTTGATTCCATTGGCATTGGAATCATCATTGTAGATACATATACATTTCCATTCCATTATCTGCATTATAACATATTGCATACATTAAAGAATTGTCATTGCATTCATATCACAGCACATTGTATCAAATTCATTAATTCTCATAATTCATTATAGCATTTAGAATTACTTATCATATAGAATTACATTAGCATAGCATTTGGAATTACCAATCAAGCATCATTTCATATTACATTGGCACACATTTGTAGAAGAATCTAGTAATTCCAGTAGTGTCCTAATTAATATAAAAGGGGACATTACAGAAGAAATACTTAGCATGTTTGAGGAATATAATACTCTCCCACAATATGTTAAGAAAGATTTATCTTTCGTTGATTTCATTGTAATGTCCCCGTAATCAAATAAATAGAATAAACTTGTTTTGGGTTCCGGTCGATTTAGCTTATCCCGGACCCATCTTTTATTTTAGTGTAGGTGTTAGTGTTGCCGTGTTGGCTTTATTTGTACACCTCGGGAGTTTGTCGGGCAGGTATTTATGACTGGCGTGTAGGATGTATTTCTCAGGTTGAGTTTTGATATTTTATTTGTAATTGCGAATTCCTGTTGGAATTCTGTGGTTTGTCATTTCGGAGGTGAAAGACCCTCCCTAGTTGGTATTTGCAGTTTCGGTGGGCTTCAACCCTCACCCTACTTTGCCCGTTCTCTGTTCGGATCTGGCAAATTTGAAGTACTATCAATTGATTATTATTATCTCTCAAGTATTGATTTGATCTGTCATTGTGGATTATATTAATTCCTTATTTCATTTTGGTTCGAAGGCACATTTCATACCCTGCAGGCATCTCCCTCCAGACATCCGTGCTGCCTTCTACGGACTCCCTGCCATCAACGTACGGCCTCCCTGCCATCAACGTACGACCTCCCTGCCATCACCGTACGACCTCTCTGCTGCATCGAACGGTCACTTAACCATATCGTACGGCCTCCCAGCTACCGTACGACCTCCCAGCCTCCATCGTACGGCCACACTTAATCCACTGTACGGACCTTCTGTCAACTGTATGGCCTGCAGTTTCTGTTCACCAGGAGTTAGGAGCTTCGACCCAGTGTGCCAGGGGGTCGGAACATTACAGTGGTATCAGAGCTGGTGATTCTGCCAGCTTGTGGGTTTTGAATGCTAGTATATACCAGGAGAAGAAGAAGATATCATTCGGCTGATAGAATCGAAGATCAATAGGATCCTGCCGCTCAAGTCATGGCATTGCTAAGAGAGCTCACTAGAAACCAAATGCAGATCAATGACACTCAGCGACTCATGGAGGAGACATTACGAAAATTGGCTGAAGGCAAGGCATCCACAGAGCAAAGTGACAATTTTGTTGCAGGTAGGGCAAACCCTAAACCAACACGCTCTCGACCGTCGATACCCACCTTCCCCCCTCGGACGGAAGCACAACACAGAGAATAACCAACATTCCAAGATATGCAAGATCAACTTCGGGAGGACTGGAAGAATGCAAATCTAGAAGGGGATATAACCTACAAGGATTATGTAGATCTGAGAATGAGATATTCAGGTTGCAACAATCGCAGTGGCTACTATAACGACAACCTTAGGAGAAAGATCGAAAAAATTAATTTGTCAACCTTTGATGGTTCTGGTTCCACCATAGCTAGGGCATGGGTGCAGAAGGCCAACACCTATTTCCAGCTCAACCCTATGCCGAAGGATGAAGCTATAAAATTTGCGGCCCTACATCTAGAAGGGTTAGCTTACGAATGGTGACATCATGGCATGGTCACTCTGGGCCACGATCAGATAACTCCCTATGTTAATTTCACTGAGAGATTAATGGATCGTTTTGATGGAATAGATCCAAAGCTTAATTTCAAAGATTTGGCTCAATGGAAACAAACGGGTACATTGGACAATTTCATTATAGAATTTCATAGATTATCAGTCCTGGTAACTGATATTTCGGAGGGACGATTGGTCGTTCTATTCATGGATGGGTTGGCAGAACCTTTGAGAGGTTGGGTGAAGGGGTTCAATCCCATCACACTCACAAAGGCAATCAAGAAGGCATGCGACATGTCAACATCTTCCTCTTTCTCCTCCAGGAGTTATGCACAGTCCAAACCACCCCTTATTCCCAAAGAAAAGGACAACAAACCTCCACCAAAGAGACCTCTCATGGATGAGGCTACCTGACGGGAGCTCAGAAGGAGGAAGTTGTGCTTCAATTGTAGGGAACCATGGCAACTTGGACATCATTGCTTAGGCAAGGGAAAAATCCACTATATTGAAGTAATGTTAGATGATGAAGAGGAAGAACATGCACCGGAAGCTGAGGAATATGAACAGACAGCCACCCGAGATGTTAACCTAAACCGTGCGGAAAGAATTGCCACATTGTTGAAAAGAGGCAGGTCCATTGCTGCTTTAGCTAGAACCCCGAGATGCACTATCTTCTGGGTACGAGGTACTCTCCAGGGACAAAGGGTTGTGGTCATGCTAGACAGCGGAGCTACCCTCAACTTCATCAACTCCTCACTGGTCAAACGAAGGGGTTTACAAACAGAGGCACACCAAGGATTTGACGTCAAGGTGGCAAGAAGAAACATTTTGTCTTGCACCCATCTGGTCTCACAGCTGAGCATTTCTATGGGTAACCACACGGTGACAGATGACTTCTTCGTAGTTGATTTGGACATGGAAGTCATCCTCAACATCCAGTGGATGGAAACATTGGATGAATACACACAGAGTTTCAAACTGATGGAATTTTCATTTGAGGTGAATGGCAAGAAAGTTGTTCTGAGGGGAATGTCGAATGGAGGACTGAGCGAAATTTCTGCCCGGCGGATGGAGGCCATCCTTAGGCACGAAGATATGGTCTGTTAGCCGTATATCGGATGTTAGTTGGGTATGCGCCGACGGTACTTAGTTACTACCGTCGGTTAGTTACTTCCGTCTGTTGGGAACGGGTGGCGACGTTTGTTCGTACCGTTTCAAGCTTTATATAAACATTGTACTTGCTAAGTTGAAGGCATCATGATCTAGTTGCTATTGTAAATGTACTTCAGTTATGAATGATCAATAAAGACTCTGTTATTATATACTTGTATTTCCTGTAACATCTATGCTTAAACTAGGTTACCCCAGCGGGTAAACATTTGGCGCCGCTGCCTAGACGGACTCGAAACTGGATGGCGTACGGAGACAATGGGCTTATCCGTTGATGAAATAAACCCCGAGGCAGACGATGCACGTACAGAACTGTACGAAGGGGAAGATAACCAGACACGGGAATTCAAAATTCTGTTTCAGGTGGTGCTAGAAACCTACGTCTGTCGGGAAGCGTACGAAGCGGAAGTCCCACAGAGTGTAGTGTGGTCTACCATCGAGGCTAATCCTGCAGCCAATCGTCTCTTAAATCATCTTCCACGGCTATTGGTACAAGTCTCACTGGCACAACACACTCGCCTGGAGGAGAGTGCTCCCGAGGAACGACGACAGGCAATCCTCCGAGATTATCATGAACGGGAGAGTAAACGACTTGAAGAGGAACATGATGGCAATTGCAGTCGGGAATAGGCGTGTCTGAAGGCGACCGAAGGAAGAAGGGACACAGTGGAAAAATAAGAATGACGAGGTCATTCATTTGAGATATTGTAAGAAAAACATGAATAAATAAAAGTGTCCTTTACTTTACGAACTTTGTGTTGATTATTGGAGTAAGGAAAGCATTTATGCCCAATCAATTAAATAAGAATAGAAATTTAAAAAGGGATCTCGAAGGAGAACAAGCTCTCCGAAAGACAGTTCTCGACAAACAACAAGCCGAGCGAAGGGAGAGGTTCAGGAGATGTGCCGAAAGACTGCCGGAGGGGGCAAGTGAAGGCGACGGTCTAGAGGAACCTACCCAGGAGGACGGCAGAAGTGACGACGAGGAGCTGCTAGAAGAAACAAGAAGCTTGTTCGGGACCCTAACATTAACCCCAAGGACAGAAGCCAGAAGGAAGGCAGAAGAGGAAGCTGAACGAAGGGAGTATAGGTGTGGAGTTGCCGCAGAAAGTGTCGAAGTGACAGGAAGGCACGAGGATCACACCACTCCGAGTAGTTCGGAAACATCAGTGAACCCAAAACACAAATCCGGAGGACCCACGCCGGCAGGATTATCCCAGCCTGTCGTCCAGCCGGTACAACAAACACCTCCAGGAACCCAACCAGCGACGCAGCAGTTGGTACAGACCAACCGCCCACCACCGAAGGCGAATATGGCCGGTAACAAGGAGAAGTTACCAAAATTCCATGGTGATGGAAAAGAAGATCCTGTTCGGCGTTGCCGCACGTGCAAGACGATTTGGTCGGCGAATGGAGTCGCCGACCAGAACGAGTGGATGAAACAATTTCCAGCAACCCTCCGAGGGGTAGCAATTGACTGGTACTCCGACTTAGATAAAACTGGAGTGACCACGTGGGACTTGCTACAAAAGGCATTCGAAAAAGAATTTAGGCTCCTCTGAGACGACAATGAAATCGTCTACAAAATATATGGAACTAAGAAGGGAAAGGAGACCGTACGAATTTATGGTCGACGGCTAAAAGAACTTGTTGGAAAAATGGAACGTCAGCCAGCCGACAGCTTAAAGAAAAGATGGTTTGTCGAAGGGCTGCAATCAGATCTACGGAGGAAGATGAAAATAGTTCCTCCCACCTCTTACGACGATGCATATAACCGGTCGATGGACCTGGAAAGCGAGCAAAAGACGTCGAAGAAAAAGAAGAAAAACCAGTCCTCTTTGTTGGAGGAGGATGAGGACGACACTTCAGGCAACGAGAGCGGCAGTGACAGAGAAGCAAAGGAAAAAGTCAGTGCACTACAGAAGGACATGGAACGAATGCTTAAAGAATTTAAAAATATGAAGGGTAGCACCAGTAGAAACGAAGGAGAGTTGTGGTGCACGGACTGCAAGGAGGCCGGTCATACGAAGGGCGCATGCCCCAAGAAAATGTTCTGCGATATTTGCCAAATGGCGGGCCATTCCACAAAAGAATGTCCGTTCAATATGAAGACTGAAATATCCCTTGCTGATATAGATGTAAAAATTGAGGTTTTGCACCCAAGGAATATTGTCAAACACTTTGCATGCAACCTTAAACTTGCTGATCTGAACTTTCTCAGTTGATATATAGGCACCA
>MU224545.1:2102079-2148481 GCA_018584345.1 Thuja plicata
CAGATTGTTGTCCAATGCTGAGAAGAATTACAGCACCACAGAAAGGGAGGCCCTCGGGATGGTTTATTCTATTCAGAAATTCAGGCACTATTTACTAGCCACACCATTCATCTTTTATGTGGATCACCAGGCTCTCATGTACTTGGTCAACAAAACTATTATCCAAGGAAGAGTGAGCCGATTGCTCCTCTTACTACAGGAGTTCACATTTAAGATTGTGGTACGGCCAGGACGTAGCCACGTAATCGCCGACCAATTGTCATGAATCAAGTCTGGCGAGCCACCTGTTGGAGTAATTGACGATTTTCTAGATGCACATCTATTCCATATTGCCATACTCCCTAAGTGGTATACAAGTGTAGGGGAATATTTGTCCACAGCTGGGTTCCCTCCGGACATGCTCCCAGGAGAATGAAGGAAGTTAGTCCTTAGAAGTAGGACCTTTCAACGAATCAATGGATTGCTCTATAAAATGGGGCTAGATCAAGTATTGAGGCGATGCGTGATAGAGGAGGAAGTACCAAGTGTGCTAAGGGAAGCCCACGAAGGACCAGTTGGAGGACACATGGGTCTCGATACGACAACAAGGAAGGTACTTTTAGCTGGCTTATGGTGGCCAACAAAGTACAATGATGCTAGAGAATGGGTGGTGGGATGCGATACTTGTCAGCGTGCAGGAAAACTCCTCAAACGAGATTTTATGCCTCTCAATCCCTCTCATGCTCAGGAGTTATTCGAAAGATGGGGGCTTGACTTCGTTGGACCTCTAAAAACGAGTCATGCCCAACGATGCCGATATATTGTGGTGGCCACCGAATACTTAACCAAATGGGTCGAAGCACGCGCCTTGGCAGATAACTCAGCATTAAGCACTGCCAAGTTCATCTACGAACAAATAATAACAAGGTATGGCATTCCAATTCAATTAACGAGCGACAGAGGTGGGCATTTTGTAAATCACATTATTAAGCTTCTAACCACCGAGTTCAAAATTTTCCATACACTGTTGAGTCCATATTATCCTCGGGTAAATGGCCAGGCGGAGGCAAGGAATAAGATTTTGGTGGGAGTTATTTATAAGTCTTGTGGAGTTGAAGGTGAGGACTGGGAGAAAAGGTTACCATCGGCGTTATGGGCTTACCGTACTTCTTACAAAGTAACCAAAGGGCAGACACCCTTCCAGCTTATGTACGGACAAGAAGCAGTGGTACCTGCAGAATTCATGGTTCCTAGCCTACGGATAGCCATTGAAAATAAACTAGGCGACATGGAGAGTTTGAGGGAGAGACTTTATGCCTTGAATAAGCTAGATGAGAAAAGAGCCATGGCACAATGGGCAACGGACAGCGCAGCAACGACGAAAGCTCTGGCATGACAAACACCTTCGGAAGATGCAGTTTATACCTGGTCAGTTGGTGTTAAAGTTTAATGGGCAAAATGAAATTAAACAGGGCAAATTTAAAGTTAAATGGCTAGGGCTGTATAAAGTTCGGGAAGTCGCAGCGAATGGAGTAGTGAAACTATGGACACTTGATGGGAGAGAGATCCCCGATGCTATCAATGGCTCCAAACTGAAAGTCTACCACCAAAGGCACGAAGGCCAGGATCGTCAAACTGGCCTCTTTGATTTAACTTTAAAAAAAAAATAAATAAATAAATAAAAAATAAAAAATAAAAAATTTAAAAATAAAAATAAAAATAAAAAGAATAAAGTGTTACCGCACGGTGGCTTGGTCACCGGACGGTGGCAAGTCACCGCATGGTGGCTTGGTCACCGGACGGTGGCTTGGTCACTATCAGAACAAAGCGGCGGAGGTAAAGAATGAAACCGAGCGACAAAAACAGAAAACTTAAAACAAATATAAAGTCTGTCGGCTAAAACAAAAAAATAGTAGCTGGGAAAACACAAATCGCGCGGAAGCTAAAAGGTCTAAGCCCGTGGGAGAGGAAAAATGTATTGTGCCGGATGGGAAGGAAGGGAAGATGAAACAAAACGCAGAGGGCAGAGGATAAGGGAGCCGGCTGTAATACCTTCATGCGCTGCAGCATGCGCGACGCCTCCATCCGTGGCTGGTCCCTTATGGCGTATTGCTTTACCGTGAAGTTTGTAAGCATGAGCGCATGGGTTCGAACTCGGTCGTAGAGGGACGAAGGTAGAAGGAAGAAAAAATGTAGATTTGGGGAGCATCTACAACAGAAGGGAAACATTGAGGGTTCAACAAATATTGCCGGAAAAATTGCAAGTGTGCCGTTACATAAAACAGTGAAGTGGTTAGATTTTTTCAGAGCAAACCCTAACCGTTTTTGGCAAAGTAGTTATGGAATCCGCGGGGAAAAGAAGATGGAAGGCTCAGTTGATAGACAATTTGAACACGGAGAAGAAGGTAAGGGTTTTGCCCTCCGGAATACAGGTGGCCGGAAGATTGGGGAAAGGCAAAGCTACGCGGAAGGAGCAAGTCACTTATGAATCTGTAGCGTTCGAGGGTCTCAATGGATTGGAGTGCCGGAAATGGTGGCACGAGACACCGGACATTGATGAAGTAAAGAAGTTATTGAAGCATACGGGTGTACATTGGGCGATTCAGATGCCCTTGTTTCCTGTTAAAAATTTCGAGTTGACATTGTGGATAATGGTGAATACCTATGACAGGCACACGCGGAAAAGCACACTTGAGTACCAGAAACACGTGGTTACAGTTCCTTTTGCTCCAGTAGATTTCACCCGTGTGTTTGGCATTCCTGGATGGAATGGGCAGAAGATAGAAATTAAAAAGCATAAGATGACGAAGGAGCAAAAAGAATTTTGGATCCACCGCATTTCTTGCACCCTCACCCAAGCCGAGCTGGATTCTATAGTACAGGCGACAGAGCCGTGGCATCAAGAAAGAGTTCGTCGCCGAGGGTTCGTGGCGATGCATCTTGGATGTTATGAAGAGCAGACTCACCGGGGCCAGTAGGCATCAGAGATCGCCCTTCCACAGATTGTCCACATGAACGGCGTGGTCTATGCTTGGGCAACCGTGTTATCAGATAGGATGTACGAGTTCATGACCTTGCAGCACCGTACATTCCACATGCCGCACCATGCCATTGGGTTGTTTCTCGAGGCTACACTGTGCATTCCCCTGGACAAAATGGAATTGGCACCTCAAGGAAAGCTGGCAACCGGTGAGCCTCACATTTTTTACTGGAAATACTTGGACACGGGTGGGATGACAGCAGGCCAGAAGAGGCCACGAAGGGTCATAGAATCTGATCGTGAGGACAGCGGTTGAGTGACCACCACCGAGGGCAGTGACTCGGAGGCCGCGGAGAGTGATTCGGTAGGGGAGGAGACCGTAGTGAGGTTTGCGGCACCTCTCTTGTCATCTTCCACAAAACTGGTTCCTTCAGCGGCACCCCTTGAGGGAGTTGCCGAGTTCGAGGTGCCTGGGAGCACGACCAGAGACTAGCACATTGCACGAGGACAGATTGGGTTGGCGGCAGCTAGGGCTCACACCGTCATCAATGTGGATAGCGATCCCCTCGAGGATCCACCACCACCAGCCAGTCCTTCGAAGAAGACTATGAGTTCCTGGCTACAGAAGAAATTTGCCATGACAGTTACAGAACCCACAGGAGTGGCCATTCTATCTCCCCGCCGGGAGGTACTGCACGAGGAGGTGCCTCAGGAGGTACAAAATTTGGGGGTTATAGTGGCACAGGATCTACAGCCTACCAATCCACAAGGTGGGGACACCACCAGAGAAGTAGCGGATGTGCATGAGGAAGACACTATAGGTGAGCTGGGCGGGGCAGGGTATGACGCCATTGATGTTTTGATGACGGATAGGGCTGAGCAATTGGCCGACCGAGGAACAGCGCCAGAGGATGGTGATGTGGAGGCATCGTTGGCAGACCTAGTAGTACGAGGGCGTCGGACGGTAGCCTTAGGAGAGGCTCAGGCCCTAAAGGCCATGACTTCCGAGTTGCAACGTCTTTTGAGTTTTATGCAGCACAAGTGCCCACGTGTCTTTGGAGAGTGTTTTGGACAGGGGTCGTGGCCTAGTCGAGAGACGCAAGAGATGCGGGAGGCGTGGTCTCTTCCGGTGCCAGTGACCGAGAGTGAGGTCCAGGGTCTCACTCGCTAGATTGAGCAGGTGTTCCGACAGGGTTACTATGTCTCGGCTAGAAGGGAAACTGCATTGGTGGCTTTAGAGAGCGCTTGGGAGGAGCTGGCTGCCAGGTTGGCAGTAGGGGAGCGAGACTTAGTCCTACGGACACAGGGAATGGAAGCGAAGAAGGCATCCCGAGTGGTCGTAGAGGGGACACTGGCGAGAGCGATGGAGACGTTTGAGCAGCAACTCGCTACAGCTACTTCTGAGAGACAGCTTGTGGAGACTAGCTTGGTTGTGTCCCAACAGGTAGTTGAAGAGCAGTTGAAGGACCTTCAGTTGGCCGCAGTGATGATCAAATCCGCACTTGAACTTCAGTCGGTTACAGAACAGCAGTTGGCAGCAAGGACGGCACAGGTGTACGAGTTGCGTTCTCAATTGGTACAGCCGGCCTCTTCTGCTGCAGGTCACCCATCCTCTTCAGGGACGCTTCCTCAGCCCCCTACTTCTACTTAGTTTTAGTTGGTCGTTCATCATTCCTATTTTATTGTTCTGTCCTGGACATTTTGTTGTCGTCCGGAGACGACTTTTCTTTAGGGGGGATGATGTTAGCCGTATATCGGATGTTAGTTGGGTATGCGCCGACGGTACTTAGTTACTATCGTCGGTTAGTTGCTTTCGTCTGTTGGGAGCGGGTGGCGACGTTTGTTCGCACTGTTTCAGGCTTTATATAAATATTGTACTTGCTAAGTTGAAGGCATCATGATCTGGTTGCTATTGTAAATGTACTTCAGTTATGAATGATCAATAAAGACTATTAGTATATACTTGTATTTCCTGTAACGTCTATGCTTAAATTAGGTTACCCCAGCGGGTAAACATGGTCTGGGCCGCACACTGCTTTATCTCATCAGAACGAGTACATGGACAACCTACCTTCTATCAGAATGAGGAACTTCAGAGTGTGTTGGATAAGCATCAATTAGTTTTTACTAACATACCACCAGGCGTACCACCGCACAGTGGGTTTGAACACACTATTGAGATGGAGGCTGGCGCCAAACCTGTCATCACCACACCGTACCGCCATCCTAAAAGGTTTAAGGATGAAATTGAAAAGACAATACAGGAACTTCTCGACAAGGGATGGATCAGGCCTAGTTCCAGCCCTTTTGTATCATCCGTCGTACTGGTCAAGAAGGACGGAACTCTGAGAATGTGTGTGGACTACCGTGCATTAAATAAGAAAACCATCAAGAAAAGGTACCCTAGTCCTAGGATCGACGAGTTGCTGGATGAACTACATGGTGCAGTCTATCTTTTGAAAATAGATCAGTATGAGAGGAAAAGATGTGGATAAAATAGCCTTCCGCTGCCACTATGGGCATTACGAGTTCCTGGTCATGCCATTTGGATTGACCAATGCTCCAGCCACATTCCAGTCCTGTATGAATCACATCTTCAGCAAGCAACTGCATAAGTTTCTATTGGTATTTTTTTATGACATACTCATAAACAGTAAGACATCGGAGGAACATTTGAAGCATTTGGATGAAATACTGGAGATTATGGAATCACAGTCCTTGTTTGCCAAAAGGTCAAAATGTGAGTTTGGGATGATGGAGATATTGTACCTTGGGCACATTGTCAGTGGGCGAGGGATTCAAGTGCATCAGGAAAAGATTCAAGCCATTCTGGATTTGCCGCCGCCAAAGACTCTCAGATCTACGCGGATTCTTCGGGTTGTGCAACTATTATAGGCGGTTCGTGAAGGGATTCTCACAGCTCAGTGTACCATTGACGGACCTAACAAAGAAAGGATCATTCCAATGGAGCGAACAAGCACAACAAACTTTTGAAAGGCTCAAATGTAATGAACCTGAATTGCTCTGCTGAGAATTGATAGATTTTGCAACCATAGAATAATAACTTTGTAAGAAAGTATCCCTTTATTTATATAATCAATTTCAAATTGTGATTTTCAATCCACATTCATAATCATTTCCAACATATTTATTATTAATAAATTCTAGAAAATGTATTCATTAATTATTCAGAAAATACAATAATGAAATGGAACTTGATATTTGCCAATATAGACGTCTGGTGTAGTGATGACAGCCAACCAACATCCATGTTCCTCACTGTAATACAGTTACAGGCACGCGAATGATCCCAAATTAGTCACGCGGCCTGTATTTACTCTTGAATTTGATGCTCCAGCACACAAGAACAGAAGATCTCCACGTGCAGCCAGCAAAGAGCACTCCAACGTCACTATATTCCCTTCCCAGAAATAACAAATAAATCTCTGGTTCACTCCTCAGCAAACTCCAATCAGATCGACCTCTTAATGGAGGTCTCAGTTCAATGAGGAAATCAATTTCAAAATTAATTGCACGCTCAGTGTGCCAATTAATTATCAACAAACTCCTCAGATAATAATCTCCAGAATAAATCCAATTCTCTCCTTAGCCACAAAAATATAGTAGAGGGATCTTGCAATTGTTTACCTCAGCAAAATTGCAGCAGTGAACTCAGAAATCCTAGCCCAAGCCTCAAGAAGAAAAATTATAAAATATTCAGTAGATCCTTTTCCTTTCACAAAGCATTGCTTTTATAATTAAAAAGTGTCTTCTCTCACACACTTTTCACTTAAAACACTTTTATACTTAGGCACATATTGAATAATATAATTTATTAACTCATTTGGCTCCAAAAATGACCTTTTCACCAATATCATGAAATTATGACACGCAAGGTCCCTGTTTCTTGTGCCCAAGATTTAAAACTTTTCATCTTGGTTCCAACGAGCTATAACACTAAGGTATCGAGCATATAATACCAACAAAAATGACAACCTTAGCAAATTTAATTAAATAGTAATAATAAACCACCTGTCTTGCGAAAACAACTGAAGAAGCATTCGAATCGAAATCTGTCTACACAGGAGTGATCCTGATGATGAATGAACCTGACGGGGTGACTTACTAAAAATAGACACTCTCTCCAAGATTCTTGGAGCCCAAACCGGAAGCCAAAAATGAAAACCGAGAGCACATTCAACTCCTCTAACTCATCTGAGCTCATCGGAACTATCCATTGACTTACTATAAATAGTACGTTCACACCAATTACCCTCTAAACACCTCGCCACACCACGAGGATCGCAATAATGACCTGTCACCATCAACTCAATGACCTGCTAAAAATGGGGACATTACAGTCCTCCCTCCCCAAGATTGTTTGTCCCCAAGCAATCATCGAAACAAGAAACATCACAATCCACCTGGATCCCACGGAAAACTTTAAGCCATGCCTCTGGCGCAAAGTGTAGGCTCCAGTAGCATCCCCTGAAAAACAAACGGGATGACTGTAAAAAGATCCATAACAACCACTCACCCACACTCCGAATCTATCTCTGCTCGGATCCCAAGAGAAATAAATCTTCGGACCATCAGAACCCAAGATGTATGGGTGATTCGGATCTCGTACACACTCAACTCCCCCTGCACACCCAACTGGCCTGTACTGAGTGTGTAGACCATCTGCACAACAGTGATGAATACCCCTGAACAAAGTTGTACCAGGACCCGGATATCCACCCATCATATAATCTCTGCAGTAACCATAACTCTGCAAGTTACCTGCTACTGACTTGCAACCAAAACTCCTATCAACTACTCATGGCGTGAACCCATCACATAACATATGATAAAGACTAGGAGCCAACGCACATCTATGTGCCATCAACTCATCAACATGTGGGTCAAAGTAAAAATAATGAGCACTCCTCACTGTGTAATGACGATAAAATGCTCTGATCTCTGTCAGAGGCTCATCATCCCCCAGTCGTGAACCCAAAGATGACTCCAATCTCGAACTCTGCACAACTGGTTGGACAAGGACCTGGGTGACCCTCTCAGCAAACCCAACCTCAAAATCTCTGTGAGGGAGCATCATAGTCAAGGTACCTACAATCTCTCTCACCTAACGCCGAATTGCGCCAGTACCCCTGATGAGAACACCCTTAGAAGCTCGGTAAGATCCCTCACAAAATTCTGAACTCTCAAGAAGGTGATCCAAGAATGACTCTGTGCAGTAAAATTTATATGTGGTAGCATCCATCTGCTCCCCTCGGATCCATAACTGGTCATCATGTAACTGTGACGTAGCCAGTTGCCTATCATCTCCAGCTATGCGATCACTAACAACCAACTCAGGTGATACCATGCGTCCTTGTTGAGCAATCAAAGGAGTAGTGTCATGAACAAAAATACTGAACACTGACGGGTCCACTCCACTACCAACATCCTGTACTATATCACCTGACACAATGCTACCAACTAGAGTATCCATCCCAACCGGAATATCCACCCCAAAATCAGGCACACTGCAACCCTCTACTGCAGTGCCTATCTCAACTGCACAAGTATCCGATGGAAGTGAAGTTGTACCTCCAACACAAGAATCAAGGGTGGATGTATCCCTAACACCATCACATCCAACAACCCCAACTGTGGACATCATCAAATCACTAGACACCACAATATGTAACTGCACTGGATCTGGTGCTAGTGTAGACTGAAGCTGCTCCAATTCCACAGTCACCTCTGCTAACTGAGCCAGTGACTCCTGGAGAGCCAACTGAGTGCTCTCTTAAACCTCAGAAGTCGTCGTGAGCTCCCGAGTAAGCTCACTCACCTCAACCTCTCTATCCAAGAGTGCCTCATATGTTGTACTTCCCCACTCTACTAGGTGATCGCGGTCAGCTACCAACCGAAAATAATCCTATCTCAAAATTCTAACAACCTCCTGTAAGGGATGAATCTCTGTCAGGGACAGGTAACAACTACCATGCTCATCATCCATAGGAGCACCCCATCCATGAATAGTTAGCAGCTGCCAAGCAACATCAAAATGCTCGAATGCGGTAAAAATATCATACTCGCTGACTCTCAACTGACTAGACACATGATGACTCTGAATTATAGGCCTCCTATGCATCACCCCTGGCACACTGTCTGTACTGTGAATATAAGTGGTACCCAACAAACTCCTCTCAGAAACACTATCCCCCAGTGTGCTGTCATTTGAGCTCTATGAACTAACAACTGAACTCACATCCTCAAATGGAGTACTAGCAGCTGACACTTCTCCATCAAACTCCTATGTACTTGAGGAAGCTGCTACAGAATCTACCTCCTCAACACTCTCAGCTGCCTCGTCCTCTGTAACCTTTGAATAATCCAGATCCAGGGACGGGTCTGCACTCTCCAGCAACTCGGAGTCCTCTCCCAGGTCTAATACAAACATGACTCACCACTGATGGAGTCATCCTCATGGGTCACATAGGAAGTACCGGTAGCAAACCAAGATGCTAACAAGGGCTCTACCTTCTCTGGTGACCCGAACTGAACCTCATCTGACTCCCTACTAACAAATGAATTCGAGTCATGCTGGCATGAGTTCGTGTCTACTATCACAAACTCAACACTGGTATCACCACATGCAGACTCCATGCTCAAATCCTCAACACAAGAGAATACTGACATCTCCTGCACCAACCCCATCTCGGGACTGCCGCTATCCAGATCTGTACTATCTGACTCCATCTCCTCAAGGAAGTCCTCAAAAGTGGTATCCTCCTCTGGCGATCCAGAGTCCACCGTCATATCCTCCAAAACTACAACACTCCCACTATCAGCAACTCCCTCAACATCGACCATAGGACTATCCTCCCGACAAACTGAACTGGAGCCACTGTCTGTCTCTATAATACAATCCAGTATAGTACGAACATCAACTGCAGGCGTCAAATCCTTCTTAACACCGGACCATCAACTGAGTGTTGAGTCTCCATGCATCTGCCAGCCGGTGTAATTGTCATGTGCTCGTCCACTGAGATAGGTAATGACCCTACAATAAAAGTGTGGGGTAACTTAACTGGAGGGGCAATGATCTCTGGAACTGATGTGCTAGGCCCACGTGCAACTGTGAAATCATCTCGCAGGTCTCTCTTGACCTCCCACACCGTGTCAACGTGTCTCGTATCCTGTGTCCTGCGAGAAGAATATCTGCCCAAGAGTGAAACCATGTATCTAGCTGCCTTGTCAATGGTAGCCAGATCTGACAACTATTCACTAAGCCTGTTCTGAATATCCCTACTACGATCCAACTGTCTAACCAAGGCATCAGTTTGCCTTTTAAATTCAAACAAACTATCTGATGGTTTCTTCTGTCTACTCCTATACGGTTTCACCTGTCTACTGCTATAAGTTCCCCTGTACCTATCCATTCAATTTCAATAGAGTGTTGATCACTCACTCAATTTTTTTTTACAAATTCCCATAGGCTGGCAAGAAGGCTTTGATACCACTGTAATGAACCTGAATCACCCTGCTGAGAATTGATAGATTTTGCAACCATAGAATAATAACTTTGCAAGAAAGTATCCCTTTATTTATATAATCAATTTCAAATTGTGATTTTCAATCCACAGTCATCATCATTTCCAGCATATTTATTATTAATAGATTCCGGAAAATGCATTCATTAATTATTTCAATCCACAGTCATAATTATTTCCAGCATATTTGTTATTAATAGATTCCGGAAAATGCATTCATTAATTTTTTAGCAAATACAATAATGAAATGGAACCTGATATTTGCCGATATAGACTTCTGGTGTTGTGATGACAGCCAACCAACATCCACGTTCCTCACTATAATACAGTTACAGGCACGCGAATGATCCAAAATTAGTCACGCGGGCTGTATTTACTCTTGAATTTGATGCTCCAGCACGCAAGAACAGAAGATCTCTATGTGCGGCCAGCAAAGAGCACTCCAACGTCACTATATTCTCTCCCCAAAAATAACAAATAAATCTCTGGTTCACTCCTCAGCAAACTCCAATCAGATCGACCTCTTAATGTAGGTCTCAGTTCAATGACAAAATCAATTTCAGAATTAATTGCATGCTCAATGTGCCAATTAATTATCAACAAACTCCTCAGATAATAATCTCCAGAATAAATCCAATTCTCTCCTTAGCCACAGAAATACAATAGAGAGATCTTGCAATTGTTTACCTCAGCACAATTGCAGCAGTGAAGAACTAAGAAACCCTAGCCCAAGGCTCAAGAAGAAAAATTATAAAATATTCAATAGATCCTTTTCCTTTCACAAAGCATTGCTTTTATAATTAAAAAGTGTCTTCTCTCACACACTTTTCACTTAAAACACTTTTTATACTTAGACACATATTGAATAATATAATTTATTAACTCATTTGGCTCCAAAAATGACCTTTTCACCAATATCATGAAATTATGACACGCAAGGTCCCTATTTCTTATGCCCAAGATTTAAAACTTTTCATCCTGGTTCCAACGAGCTATAACACTAAGGTATCTAACATATAATACCAACAAAAATGACAACCTTAGCAAATTTAATTAAATAGTAATAATAAACCATCTGTCTTGCGAAAACAACTGAGGAAGCATCCGAATCCAAATCTGTGTGCACAGGAGTGATCTTGATGATGAAAGATGATGAATGAACCTAACGAGTGTCTTACTAAAAATAGACGCTCTCTCCAAGATTCTTGGAGCCCAAATCGAAAGCTAGAAATGAAAACTGAGAGCATCAATCAACTCCTCTAACTCATCTGAGCTCATCGGAACTATCCATTGACTAACTATAAATAGTAAGTTCACACCAATGACCCTCTAAACACCTCGCCAGACCACGAGGATCGCAATAATGACCTGGCACCATCAATTCAATGACCTGCTAAAAATGGGAACATTACATCAAAGAAGTCATGAGCTCTTGCCCGGTGCTAGCACTTCTAGATTTCACCTGACCCTTCATTTTGGAGTGTGATGCCTTTGGATAGGGTATTGGGGTCGTGCTCATGCAAGACCGTCACCCGATTGCATTTGAGAGTCAGAAGCTTTCGGGAGCCGAGAAATTGTATTCCATCTACGACAAGGAGATGCTCACCATCATGCACGCGTTGACAAAATTTTGACAGTACCTCGTTGGAGCCAAGTTCACCGTGCGTACAGATCATAACAGCCTTCGACACTTCCTGGAACAACGGGAACTCAATAAACGGCAACAGAAGTGGGTAAGTAAAGTACAGGCTTTTGATTTTGACATTGAATACATAAAGGGAAAAAATAATGCGGTGGCTAATGCCTTGTCGAGACGGCCAACGATATGCTCTTTATCTCAAATCTCAACCGATTGTAGAGCACACCTGCTGGTTGAGTATTCCAAGAATAATTTCGCATGTCAACTGCTAGACGACGAAGGACAAGATGACAGATACAAGGTGGTTGATGATATAATATACTACAAAGGCAGAATATACTTGGTGCCCAAATCCAAATTGAAGGCGAAGATTCTGAAGGAGATACACGACTCACCTCTGGTTGGGCATCAGGGATATTTGAAGACTTACAGGAAGATCAGGGAAAGGTTCTCCTGGAAGGGTTTAAAGAATGATGTCCTCCGATATGTCCGGGAATGTCCTACCTGTCAGCAGAACAAATCAGAACACACTATGCCAGCAGGTCTACTTCAGCCACTGTCGATTCCTGAGCAGAAATGGACTAGCATTTCAATGGATTTTATTACTGGGCTTCCGAAGGTGCAAGGAAGAGATTGCATCTTTGTGGTGGTTGACAAATTGACCAAGTATGCACACTTCTTTTCTATTTCAGGGGAATGCCAAGCAGCACAGGTGGCAGACTTGTTCTTCCGGGAGGTGTTCCGCCTGCATGGACTCCCTCAGAACATAGTGAGCGACAGAGACAGTTGTTTTCTCAGTACTTTTTGGAAAGAACTATTTCGACTGGTAGGAACAGAGTTGTCACCTAGCACAAGCTACCACCCACAGACTAACGGATAGACAGAGATCGTGAACAAGTGGCTGGAAGGATATCTCAGAAACTATGTGTCCGCACAACAGAAAGTGTGGGTCAAGTGGCTACATCTGGGGGAGCAATGTTACAACACCACCTATCACATGTCCATCGGAATGACTCCCTTCAAAGCTTTGTACGGGTATGAACCAACTTCATTCGTGGACATGGCGTTGGGAGATAATCGCGCACCAAAGGCAAAAGATGGGCTGCAAGAAGGAATAGATATCCTAAGATCACTCCGGGAGAATCTCCTACAGGCTCAGAATAAAAAAAATATATATGCTGACAGGCATCGCATTGAGAGGAGTTTTGAAGCGGGAGACTTGGTATACCTTCGACTTCAGCCATACAGGCAGTCGTCCCTAAAGACATCCGGGAAGGAGAAATTGAGGCCGCGTTTCTACGAGCCCTACCGTGTTTCCAAACGGGTGGGTGAGGTTGCCTACGAATTGGATCTACCCCAGGGAAGCAGGATTCACAATGTATTTCACGTATCTTCCCTGAAGAAGGCGGTGGGGCAACATGTCACTGTGTTTGAAGATTTACCACCCCTCGACGGAGAAGGGAAGTTAGTTCTGGAGCCGGCTGAAGTCATTACCACCCGAGAGAAAAAGTTGAGGACTCGCATGGTCAAAGAATTTCTGGTGCGTTTGAAGAACCTTCCGTTGGAGGATCCTACCTGGGAGGGCGAGCAAATTCTGAATCATCCGAATCTACAATTGCTTGAGGACAAGCAATCTTTGGGATGAGAGGACTGTAATGTCCCAGTTATTAAATAAATAAAATAAACTTGTTTTGGGTTCCGGTCGATTTAGCTTATCCCGGACCCATCTTTTATTTTAGCGTAGGTGTTAGTGTTGTCGTGTCGGCTTTATTTGTACACCTCGGGAGTTTGTTCGACGGGTATATATGATCGGCGTGTAGGATGTATTTCTCATGTTGAGTTTTGATATTTTATTTGTAATTGCGAATTCCTGTTGGTATTTACAGTTTCGGTGGGATTCAACCCTTACCCTACTTTGCCTGTTCTCTGTTCGGATCTGGCAAATTTGAAGTACTATCAATTGATTATTATTGTCTCTCAAGTATTGATTTGATCTGTCATTGTGGATTATATTAGTTCCTTATTTCATTTTGATCCGAAGGCACATTTCATACCCCGCAGGCATCTCCCTCCAGACATCCCCGAACATCCGTGCTGCCTCCTACGACCTCCCTGCCATCACCGTACGGCCTTCCAGCCGTCACTGTACGGCCTCCCTGCTATCACCGTACGGCCTCCCTGCCATCACCGTATGGCCTCCTTGCCATCACTGTACGGTCACTTAACCGTACCGTACGGCCTCCTAGCCTCTACTGTACGACCACACTTCATCCACCGTATGAACCTTCTGTCAACTGTACGGCTTGCAGTTTCTACTCGCCAGGGTTAGGAGCTTCGACCCAATGTGCCAGGGGTTCGAAACATTACATTCATGGACTTGCATCCAAGGCAATACTACAAGACTGATTTGGCAAAACAACAATATCGTATGACAGCTTTTGATCTATTTGCACGAGTAGAGGAACAACCACTTGGAGATGTCAAAAACATGACAGAAAGTAGTGATGAAACTTTGCATCAGCATGAGATAGCAATGTTTACACATGTGCAGGATGGTACTTGTGAGTTGTCACATGAAGGTACTCAAGAATTGGGTACTAATGATGCATTGTATGTTGAGGATTCATGTCATGATGAGTCTGATTTCTGAAATCAGACCTTAGGAAACAAGTTAGAAAGTTCATTTAGTGGCACTGGATCCCAAGATTGTGACTTGGATTGACATGCAGTTACATTGGGAGCGGAAGTGTGTGAAGTTACTGTTATATCAGCAGCTTTTACATTGCTAGTTGAGCCATCCTTTGAGGTACATATCAACAGTACCTTAATTGTTAATGTGTGCATTGATGATTGCACACACGATGTTGCTTATCATGAGGTGAGTAATGTTGATATAGCCTCATATCACAATGCAAATTTTCGGCCAGAATACTTGCATGGGAGTTATAAGTTTCAGAGTCCTCATCATTTGGTTGGGCACTTAAGGTTAATGATAGCATAATTGCCACAGTCGTAGAGCATTTTGTAATGTCCCCGTTTTTAAGCACATAGGATTAGCTTATTTCTGTGACCCTTGTAGGATAATCAGGATGTTGGAGGCGGTCGTGTGGCAGAGCCAGTGGTCAGTTTCCATTCCGGAGGTCTGTGATGCCAGGATTGCTCTTCGTTTGGGTCAGATTGACAGACTTACTATTTACAATGAGTGTTTATTTTGGGTGATCGTCATGATTGTTATTTATAGCAGGGCACTTGTGCATTGGTATTAGTGGAATTGTGGATTCATTTGCAGAGTTTCCAGTTTGAGGGACTTACTAATTTTAGTAAGTCTATTTTTGACAGTGTCTATTTATGGCAGGGTGTCCGAGCAGTTGTCTTGCCAGAACAAAGCATTTGGGTTGGGTTGGGTTGATGATTTTATTAATTAATTAAGTTCACTTAATTAATTATATTATGAGCTCATTTAATAAAGTCAAGTCATTAATTAATTATAATGACTTATATTTAAATGCTATCATTTAATGTGAAGAAATATAATGAAGTATTATATTTTAATGGAAAAGTTATGCAAGGCAAATGTTTTAATGACATAGTGTTTTAAGTTATGAAAATGTGTTGAAGAAGTTAGGGATTCGATTTCTGTTTGGGAGGTTATAAAAGACATGGAGGAAATCGAATTCATTATTATGTGTTGATATTTTCAGCTTGTGAATTTGGCTTCAAGGGTTTCGGTGATTTGGCTCAGAGAATTGCAAATTCTTTGATTGCTTTCAGCACTTTGAAGTGGTGAATGCTCCCAGTGAATTGTGAATGGATTATTTGTTGATCTTTGTGATTTCTTGTGGAAATTTGAGAGTGAATAACTAAGACGCAAGCTGATTATTTTATTTGCTTTGATGAAGAGGCAGCAGTACCAAACAATGGCGTGAGTACTGTTGCTGTCCGCCATCCTTAACTCTTCTGCAAGCCGCGGCTAGTTGCTGGTGCAGTGGTAGAAGCGTCACACATATGATGAGCCACTAATTGTCTTGAAAGAAGCTGCGGCCAGTCCTTAAGGAAAAATGAGGGAGGATTAGATGTTTTTACAAATGTGCAATTTCCCTCCTATGCATGCTACAATTAATATTGAATATGTTGATTTCAAAATTGGCCTTTGAGAATGAATTTCAGAATTCGAAGAGTTGTAAATTTCAGTAGTGTTTACTTAAGAGTTGAATTGTTTTGTAATGCATTTTAATTATTTGGAAAAGATATCAAAATTATATATATTGCTGAAAGAATTAAACAAAAGAATAAAATTCCAGCACTCAGAGTTTCTTTGCAGTCAATTTGAGGGTTAGAGCCAGGCAGGTTCTTTACAGTGGTATCAGAGTCATTTTCTTGCCAGCCTGCAGGGAAGTGGGTTTTTCAAAAATTTTAATGCAGAGGAATAGATATATTCCAGGCTTCCATTACGCTCGCAGAGTTAGAAATTTTCCTCCGGAAAAATTTTATACAGGTCCTACAGATGACATGTGAGTGGTCCGTACTCTTGCAGTTGCTTCAGTCATAGAAATAATCAAGAATTTAATTAAACTAGGAAATCAGATGAAGGTTACACCACAGGATGAAATGACTGTCATGAGGGATGCAGTGCTTAGCATGTTTGAGGAATATAACACTCTTCCTCAAAAGGTTAGGAAAGATTTATCTTTCTACCATTTTATGGACTTTCATCCAAAGCTCTATGGAATGCATGGTTCAGCAAAGAATCAATATCAATGGATAGCTTGTGACTTATTTGCAAGAAGAGTTGGTTTATGTAGTGGAAAGCAAAGGGTGTCTGGTAATTGGTCCCAGGATCGGGTTTTGGATGGACACGCAGCTACTTTAGAAGAAGTGTGTGAGGATACTGTCATATCAGTAGCTTCTACCTTACCAGATGAGCCATCTGTTGAGGTTCTTAATAGCAGTACCTTGATTGATGATGTGTGCACTGATGGTAGCACACACATGTTGTTGATTTTGAGGTGAGTGATGTCATTACATCGTCATATTACAATACAGATCAGCACAGTGGTGAGGTTCACTTTGTGAACAATCCTTTGTTTGAGATGGATATAGCATTGTCATATGACAATCCGCTTTTCGAGGTTGATGTTGGTCACTCACCTAAATTGGGCTTGGCACAGTTTTCACCATCTGCAGACATAGTTCAGTTTTCTATAGCAGCACTTGGTGATGTTTCTACGTCCACAGATTATGGTTGTGAGCAAGTTGAAGATGTGGTCCCTTTTATCACGGTTACAGGTGTTGTTGATGGGGTTGGTTACTGCAAGTTAGCAGGAGGTGTCTTGCAGGGTCAGTACATCCAGGTTGGTTTTACAGTGGATGGATATCTAGATTGCGGGAGTACACAGGGTAGATTGGAAGGGTGTGCAGGGAGCTCTGATCTTTTAGATGGTATTGGATATCCATTCTTCCTTGTTATGGATGGCTGTGAATTTCATCTCTACTGGGATCCAGGTAGTGACAGGTTTGGCACTGCAGATTGTGTGGACAACTATGGTTGGCATGATGACAGTGTGTTTTGGTTAGTTCAGTGGATGGTGATTTTATCACAGGAGTTTGCAGGTGATCGCAGGGACATTACACCATCCTATCCTTGGGATCCGGGTGGACTTTTGTGTTTTGTTTTCTGAGATTGCTTGGGGACAAGCAATTTCAGGGACGGGGGGTTGTAATATCCCCATTTTTAGGCACATGGGATTAGCTTATTTCTGTGACCCCTATAGGCTAATCGGGATGTTGGAGGGGGTCGTGTGGCAGAGCCAGTGGTCAGTTTCCACTCTGGAGGTCTGTGATGCCAGGACTGCTCTTCGTTTGGGTTAGATTGACAAACTTACTATTTACAGTAAGTGTTTATTTTGGGTGATCGTCATGATAGTTATTTATAGCAGGGCACCTGTGCATTGGTATCAGTGGAAGTGTGGATTCATTTGCAGAGTTTCCAGTTTGAGGGACTTACTAATTTTAGTAAGTCTATTTCTGGCAGTGTCTATTTGTGGCAGGGTGTCCGAGCAGTTGTCTTGCTAGAACAGAGCATTTGAGTTGGGTTGGGTTGGGTTGATGATTTTATTAATTAATTAAGTTCACTTAATTAATTATATTATGAGCTCATTTAATAAAGCCAAGCCATTAATTAATTATAATGACTTATATTTAAATGTTGTCATTTAATGTGAAGAAATATAATGAAGTATTATATTTTATTGGAAAGTTATTCAAGGCAAATGTTTTAATGACATAGTGTTTTAAGTTATGAAAATGTGTTGAAGAAGTTAGGGATTCGATTCCTCTTTGGGAGGTTATAAAAGACATGGAGGAAATCGAATTCATTATTATGTGTTGCTATTTTCAGCTTGTGAATTTGGCTTCAAGGGTTTCGGTGATTTGGCTTAGAGAATTGCAAATTCTTTGATTGCTTTCAGCACTTTGAACTGGTGAATGCTCCTAGTGAATTGTGAATGGATTAATTGTTGATCTTGGCGATTTCTTGTGGAAATTTGAGAGTGAATAACTAAGCCGCAAGCTGGTTATTTTATTTGCTTTGATGAAGAGGCAACAGTACCAAACAGCTAGTTGTTGGTGCAGTGGTAGAAGCGTCACACATATGATGAGCCACTAATTGTCTTGAAAGAAGCTACGGTCAGTCCTTAAGGAAAAACGTGAGAGGATTAGAGGTTTTTACAAATGTGCAATTTCCCTCCTATGCATGCTACAATTAATATTGAATATGTTGATTTCAAAATTGGACTTTGAGAATGAATTTTAGAATTCGAAGAGTTGTCAATTTCAATAGTGTTTACTTAAGAGTTGAATTGTTTTGTAATGCATTTTAATTATTTGGAAAAGATATCAAAATTATATATATTGCTGAAAGAATTAAACAAAAGAATCAAATTCCAGCACTCAGAGTTTCTTTGCAGTCAATTTGAGGGTTAGAGCTAGGCAGGTTTTTTACACATTTTGATGTTGCTCAACAAATGTTGGCTACCTTTGGTTGGAGTACTTCTATGATAGATGAGCCCGGTGATAGTGGTCTTTCCCTGGCAAAGTTCCATGCACTTCGAGAAGCCATTGGAATAATGAAATGTAACTATTTACAATTATTGGCTGATAGAGACTATCTTCTCAAGTGGGATTGCACTTGCTATGATGCCTCAAAGGGAATGGAGGAGGTAGATGAGCTCACCCATGAGCTTGAGTTGACTATGGATTCATTAAAGAGTGCCCAGTTGGCCCTTCAGGAGTCCCAGTCACAATTGGAGGAGCTTACCATGGAGTTGAGTTTGGCACGGTCTTCACTGGCTACAGATACAATACAATTTTCTACAGTGGCAGTTAGTGATGATCTTATATTCATGGGTTGTGGTGATGGATGTGTTGAGGATTTGGCTACATCCATCATAGATGTAGGTGCAGTAGTTTCAAATGGGATGAGTATTTTGGTTGAGAGTAGCAGAGAACCACTTGTTGCATCAGGTTCTCCGGAGGTTAGTACTATGACAGATGATGCAGGTCAAATTGTTGATAGCTCTTGTGTGCCAGTGGGGGATGCTCTAGAGACTTGTGTGTTAGTTCACGATGTTACTCCATCTTCACAGGGGACTCATAGAGTCTCATCTGGTTGGGAGTATGATTCTCATGTAGATTTGTTTTCCTCTCTTGGAAGCAAATCTGTAACTACATCCCATGCAGCTGATTTTCGATGCTAACTTGTGTTGCAGAGTCAGAGTGATCACCTGAGGGTTGCAGAAGAAAAGGTTGATTCTGCCTCATATTGTTTTTACTGCACGGATTCGTTGCTTGAGAGTCCAGTTTTGCGGGAGGGACCCTTCAAGACTTCTGAGGGTACACTTATCCGGGGTTCTCGTGGTATCCAATTGTTAGTGGGGAAGATTGTAGATACCTTGACTACCATGCTTCCTCATCGGGATTTTGTGGTTGGGTTTGCTGAGCGGGTTACTCGGGACCCTGCCCAACCACTTGTTGGGAGTCAGAGACTAGAGCCCTATCTTGATTCTCAGTTGGGTTTTGATGAGCCTTTGACAGGGATTGGAGCATTTCACCATGATTATATAGTGAGGAGCGCTCATCACTTCTCTTTTGACCCACCGGTTGAGGACTTGTTTGTGCGTCGGTGTGGGTTGGCGCCAAAGTTGTATCATCCTTATTGGGATGGGTTTTATCCATCTGCAATTGATGGGGTTCGTTATTGCAAGTTAGCGGGAGGTGACTTGCAAGGTCAGTACATCCAGGATGGTTTTACAGTGGATGGATATCTGGATTGCGGGAGTACACAGGGCAGATTGGCAGGGTGTGTAGGGAGCTCTGGTTTCTTAGATGGTTTTGGATATCCATTTTTCTTTGTTATGGATGGTTGTGAGTTTCATGTCTACTGGGATCCAGGTAGTGACTGGGTTGGCACTGCAGATTGTGTGGGTCGCTATGGTTGGCATGGTGACAGTGTGTTTTGGCTAGCTCAGTGGATGGTGATTTCATCACAGGAGTTTGCAGGTGATCACAGGGACATTACTCCATTCTATCCTTGGGATCCGGGTCGACGTCTATGTTTTGTTTTCTGAGATTGCTTGGGGACAAGCAATTTCAAGGAGGGAGGACTGTAATGTCCCCGTTTTTAGGCACATGGGATTAGCTTATTTTTGTGACCCTTGTAGGCTAATCGGGATGTTGGAGAGGGTCGTGTGGCAGAGCCAGTGGTCAAAATCCACTCTGGAGGTCCGGGATGCTAGGATTGCTCTTTGTTTGGGTCAGATTGACAGACTTACTATTTATAGTAAGTGTTTATTCTGGGTGATCGTCATGATTTCTATTTTTAGCAGGGCACTTGTGCATTGGTAATAGTGGAGTTGTGGATTCATTTGCAGAGCTTTCAGTTTGAGGGATTTACTATTTTTCGTAAGTCTATTTCAGGCGATGTCTATTTGTGGCAGGGTGTTCAAGCAGTTGTCTTGATAGAGCAAAGCATTTGGATTGGCTTGGGTTGATTATTTTATTAATTAATTAAGTTCACTTAATTAATTATATTATGAGCTTATTTAATAAAGTCAAGTCATTAATTAATTATAAAGACTTATATTTAAATGTATGTCATTTAATGTGAGGAAATATAATGAAGTACTATATTTCTTTTAAAATGTTATGCAAGGATAATGTCTTTAATGGCATAATCATTTTAAGTTATGCAATGTGTGAAGGAGACGCTGAAAGTTTCGATTCTTATTGAAGAAGCTGATTTTAATTACTTAAAGATTTCGAAACTCATTATGAGACATCTTTTGATCATTTATGAAATTGCTGAAGTTCGAAACAAGGGTTTGTGGAATGAAATTTACCTTGCAAAGAATTGTAAATTCTTTGTTTGTTTCCAGCACTTTGAATCAGCGTTGATGCTGATGAATTGTGTATGTTGCGGCTGATCTTGGATGCTGATCAAATACACATGTTTTATATAATAAATTGATGCGTTGGTTTCAAATCGTATTGTATGATTTTATATTGTGATTTAATAAAGCTATTCAGTAGTGTGGTGAGAATTCGGTGTCGTTACAAGAATAGATTTATTGCTTTCAATTTGTAATATTGTTGTTCTTACCTGGCGAATTATTTTAAAAATTCATATCATATTACAAATCCAAAACGAACTAAAATTTTGCAAGCAAATTCAGAGAAAGAGCCAGGCAG
This sequence comes from Thuja plicata, assembly GCA_018584345.1. NCBI lineage: Eukaryota > Viridiplantae > Streptophyta > Pinopsida > Cupressales > Cupressaceae > Thuja > Thuja plicata. Next base: position 2,123,966 of record MU224545.1, read on the forward strand.
GCTCTTTACAATTGGAGATAGTGGTGGTGTTGCAGATACCTTTAGTGATTCATATCTCCACATAGTCGATGGATGTCAGTTCAGTTTGCATTGGGACCCAGGTGGTGACAGGGTTAGCACTGCAGTTTGGGTGGGTCCTATTGGTTGGCTTCACCACTTTTGGTATGGTGAAGTTGGGATCAGTGTTGAGCAATAGAAGTCTAAGGAAGTTCTTGGCAAGCTCATATTCAGGATTTGGGATCTAGGTATATTTGGTTGGACATTCTTCAGTGTATTGTGGGGTCCTTCGCATGCATCGGGATTCTAGTCTGGTTTCATTTGGGAGTATTGCAGTGTGTACATGATGTTGATTATTTGCAGTTTCATTTCTGATTCTCATGTATGTTATTGGTTTCAGATGCACAGTTTCAGTGCGCAGGGATTGGAAAATTGGTTTGTTCATTTCTCTGCAATTGTGGTTATGCTGGTGCTTTAGCAGTGCTGTTGTTGTGTGGGATATTTCACAGTCTTCCTTTGGACTTCCAGTTTAGTGGAGTTTCTTTGCAGTCATGATTGCTTGGGGCCAAGCAATCTTAGGGAGGGCGGACTGTAATGTCCCCATTTTCGCGAGCATCAAATTTTTTTGGATTAGCCTATCACTGGCCCTCGTAGGCTAAGGCAGTTCGATAGAGGATTCCCTTTTGGTAGAGATCAGTGTATATTCTCCGTCAAAGCTCAACATATGTTCAGGTTTGGCCTTCGTTGGACTCAGTTTGGCTCACTTATTAAATATAATAAGTGACTATTTTAGGAAAGTTAGGGTTACTATTTATAGCAAGGCACCTGCCCAGGCTACGATTGCAATGCACAATTGGTTTTTGGTCAGATAATGAGGGATTTACTATTTTTAGTAAGTCAGTGGTTGATAGAGACGGACCCTTACTATTTTTAATAAGGCAACTGGGTGCACAGTGGTCACAATGGTTAACTCCCAGGTTCAGACAAAATTGAGAAATAATGATTATTTGTGTTGTGTTATTTTAATTATTAATAAAGTGATTACTTTATTATTATTATTTATAAAGTTAAAAAGTCACTTTATATTCAATGGGGTCATAACCCTTCATTTAAGTGACTTAAAGTGCAATAAATGGATTATATTTTTGAGGCCAAAATATTAAAGTATTTTATAAAGTCAATGTGCACATAAGTCATATTATTTTAAATGATATTAAAGTGCGTTTATAATCCATGAATATGAGCGCCCAAGTTTGAAGACTTATTATAAAGTTTTATTAAAAACCTAAAGTGTATTTGAAAGTGGATTTAAATGCTATTAAGGAGATTGGGGTTATAAAAGCACATCAAAAAGCAAATCAACCTCATTATTGATGTTCATTTGTCTTTGCAAATTCGGTGTCTTTGGAGTTTGTGCAACTGAAACAAGGGTTTCAGCTGTGCTAGGGCATTGGAGATTATTCAATCGTCATTGTTTTTTGAGGTTGTGAGAGATCAACCAAATTATTGCTTTGGAGGACTTCATACACGAGTTCTATTTGTGCTTCAGTTGGAGAAATACATGAAGGGTTTGAAGGTTTCCGAAGGTACATTAATCGCAGACCCCAATATTCATTATTGGCTGTCATTCATACAAGATTTCAAGCATCAAATTGTAGCTACAGTGCAATGTCTCACCCAGATTTCTAAGGAAGAGCTTTCTTTGCTAGGTGGCTACATATAGGAGCTTATTTGGCATTTAATATTAGTCAGAATTTACTCCAACTGTCTCAAAATTCCAGAGTGCTAATAATCATTTCCATATTTTGTTAAAGTCTTCTATATTACTTCTGGGTATGAACATTGATGTTGGAAAACATATTTGATCATGTATTGAACATTTTATTATATTGCAGCCAATGTTTTTCCAATCATTGTATTTAAATTGCAAATTCTATATATTATTCTCACTTGACAACATCTTCATTTTATTTATTAAAATTGCAAAACATCACAAAACCAAGCTAATTGGATAACCCGAGGGGTTATCACATTTTTACACATCTAGATAGTATCTTAGTTGAGCTTGGTTCCCATAGGAATATCACCCTATTAGATTCTATGGTTGTTGGCACCTTCTCCCTTCCTAGCCTCCTTCCAAAGTGTTGAGTGGCATGGGAATATGTGTCACCCGTCCTCCTTTCACATTCAACGCATCCCTCTTTAATCATGATCATCCACCAACATGTACTTTAATGTGCTGTTAATACCAAGGGGCATATCATGTGGCATTGACACCTATCCACCTATAATATGAAGAAACTATTTTGAAAACAAAAATTAATTCTATTTTATAATTTTTATTGAGTTTTGTCTATAATATTTTTTTTGCCATTACAAAAGGTTAATACTTGTTTGGGATCCATTGCAGCAATTCATCATGGAAAAAATTATAAATAATAAATAAGTTTTCATGATATTTTTAACAATTATATCTTCTGATTGAGCTGTAATCACACTTTGGTTTTCATAAAATGACCATTAGAAGGTAAGATGCTGGTCTTTCCTAAAGGAATGTTTTTTTTAACAGAAGTTCACAGCTACCATATTCAAATTTGAAATTTTTATTACGCTTTCATTTCGAAAACAAATCTGCTACCAAGGGGCATATCATGTGGCGTTGACACCTATCCACCTATAATATGAAGAAACTATTTTTTTTTATATTGATTATAGAGTTATCAACAAGATTTACAGTACGAATAGGAACCACAAGTTTTTCAGCTCCGGAGGCATGCCTCACACGGAGAGAAAACAAAAACTGAGTATGCTAACCAAAATTACACCATTAAAAACAAAAACCGAGTATGCTAACAGAAACTATTTTGAAAACAAAAATTAATTTTATTTTATAATTTTTATTGAGTTTTGTCTATAATAGTTTTTCTGGCATTACAAAAGGTTAATACTTGTTTGGTAGCGAAGGTCCATTGCAGCAATTCATTATGGAAAAAATTATAAATAATAAATTAGTTTTCATGATATTTTTAACAATTATATCTTCTGATTGAGCTGCAATCACACTTTAATTTTCATAAAATGACCATTAGAAGGTAAGATGCTGTTCTTTCCTAAAGGAATGTTTTTTTTAACAGAACTTCACAGCTACCATATTCAAATTTGAAATTTTTATTTCGCTTTCATTTCAAAAAAAAATCTGCTACTATGAAGAAACTATTTTGAAAACAAAAATTAATTCTATTTTATAATTTTTATTGAGTTTTGTCTATAAAAATTTTATTTGGCATTACAAAAGGTTAATACTTGTTTGGGAGCGAAGGTCCATTGCAGCAATTCATCATGGAAAAAATTATAAATAATAAATTATTTTTCATGATATTTTTAACAATTATATCTTCTGATTGAGCTGTAATCACACTTTAATTTTCATAAAATGACCATTAGAAGGTAAGATGCAGGTCTTTCCTAAAGGAATGTTTTTTTAACAGAAGTTCACAGCTACCATATTCAAATTTGAAATTTTTATTTCGCTTTCATTTCAAAAAAAAATCTGCTTACTCAATAAACATTATTGAGAAATACAAATTTTCGCTAGAATTTTTTTAGAAAAGAAGGTGAATTATCTTAGCGTTTCCAAGACAAGGGACTTTTTTTCTAATAGTGCATGCAGCTAGACAACCACTGAATATACAATATTTAATCAAAAATCAAAATACGTTGGTGCATTTTTTTTAATTCTATTGATCGTATACATGTAATATTCTTTCCTCTTTGTTGACATGCATATAAAGATTGCCAACAACTTTTTGCCAATATAAAATATGCACACTTACAAAAATATCTGTTTCAATTTGAAAATGTTGAATAATCACGTACAAAGTGGTTTTAACATTTACATCATGCATATTCAATTTATTGTTATTTGTTCTTGGAATGATCTTGAAGAGAGATTCTTAGAGAGAGAAAATTAATATCAATCGTTTCTTTTTTTTTTTTTTTATTCTCTGTTGGAAACCATGACAATCACGACTTATTGAAAGCTAATGTAACTCTTAATAGTGTATAATTTATGTTTCAAATGGTTGGTTTGAGTTCTCCATGTTTCTAGTTATTGTAAAATGTTTCATCATTGATCTAGAATACATGGATTGTCAAAAGGAACGGTTATAGGATTAGTCTGCATCGAAGCCTACCCAAGCACTAAGGAATTTCAGGAGTGATAATTGTTCGGTCAATATTGTCAAATGAGAGACTATGAGCTCAGATAAGGAGATAAGGACATGCTATAAGGCTATCACAATTGCTCATATGATGCCATGAACTTGACTTAAGAATCATTTATACTTTACAAGCCCTCATAGTTAGTGTCACTCAATCATCTGGGTCTGCAAAGACGCTGTCAATCATCTCTCGATCGCATAATAAAAGGATAATGCAGCAATAATCAAAAGTAAATGCAAACACATGACCACACGTCAGGCTACTGTTTCACTTTCATTTGACATCAGAGAGAAAAAATATCATCATAATCTGTATCTGGCATCATATGAATGTCCACTGTACAGTCAAGTAGTTTACTAAGATGTATGTATGCTACTCAATTCATTTGGAAATATTGGTTTTGAGCCTTTTGTCACTATATCAGAGATGCTCATCCTAATTCAGTTTTTTCAGTTCCTATGGATGCCCCAACTGCATACATTACTGTGTTTCCACTTCGCACCCATCATCTATTAAATAACTCCTTCCTACCTGACCTTTGGAGAGCAAGTAATTTTCTGTGCTTGCATTGTTTACAATTTCGTTTCTCTCCGTGATTTGTGCAACTAGTGCAATTAGGTCAGTCCTTTAGCAGGTATTCCAAATTCTTTCATTTTAATCTTATCTTAGAGCTTTCAGGTTTTGGCTAAAAATGTCACTAGTATTGATACTATATCATATACTGTTTAAAAAGCTAAACATGGGAACTTGAACCCTCGACCTATAGGCACTTTCACAAATTTTTTAAATTTTTATTGTTCAAAAAATATCAAAATTATAACTTAACAAACTTTTTGAATTGTTCCCATTAATGGTGGATATAATCACAAGTAAACTCGGAACTATATTTTAAATCCATTAGCTACAGCTAAGTTTAACTAGAAATCATGATTGATATGCTAGTAATCATTAATATGGTAATTTGTAATAATTTTACAAAGCCATATGGCCTCACCATCTTTAATAATAGCCCCTTTGGCTTTAATTGGGGTCATATATCTGTTTGGGCTGTTGCAGCCACTAATATCTTAGGACAAGTAGCATACTTTTTGTATGGGTTTCATGTTTTTAAACCGTCGCTTTAGTGGCTAAAGCTTTTCTGAATCAGAAATTATACTACAAGTCTACTTCAGCATTTCATCTTATATTGAATTAATTTTCTGTTGAAGTTAAGACTTCGGAAAAGTATTAGTAGAATTCTCAAAATTTATTGAAGCGGAGCAAATAACATCTTGGTGTACAATGTGAGCTTTTCTAAATTGTTGTCAACTCTCCTGTTCTTTTTTTAATAAAGACCACTGTCAAAAAAAGTAGCTTTTACTTGTATGGTCATTTTGTCTGTGACTGATGATAAGGGATATCACAATTTGTAGAAGTGGTCCAGGTTTAGTCTCTTTGGTGGACATATAGGTTCTCTGACTAATAGACAAAAATCAGTTATTCAATTAAGAGGAAGAACTTGCATAGCCACTTTCTTAAACTAGGTTTTTTCTTATAGATCTATTGATATTTCTAAAGATTATGGATAATACCACAATTAATTTATCTTTACTGGTTTCATTTCTGTTTCTAATTTTCTATAGTGTTGAGCATATTATCTAATAAATCGTTCTGAATTTATAGTCAAAGTATCCAACCCTGAACAAGATCAACCAAGCATTGGCTGAACTGCCAGAATTTCAAGCTGCGGTGCCAGAAAAGACTCCCGATTACATTTCATAATTATGCAATTCATTGCAGTAGCAGAAATATGTGTTATTGGAAAAGGACATACAAACTATTGTTCAAAAAAAATTTAAAACTTATTTACAACTTAAAATATATAACTTAGACCATAATTTATTATATAGCCTACTAAAATAATGCTCAGCAAACAATGAAAAACTATTATATACAACTCAAAACTTCATTATATGCTTTTCTAGTTACATCTAAAATTGTTATTTTTATTCAATTGGGAACTTTGAGGTTTTGAACTTTGGTCTTTTACATTTTAAGTAATGAATCTTGGTAGGTATAGATGCAAGTTCAATTTTAAGTCTTAGTTTATTTTCTCTCAGAAATATTCCCTTAATATCATATGAATCTGAAATTACAAAATGATTTTCATTCAATCTTTTTCTTATAATATATTAATTATTATTCTACTTTGAACCTTTTTTAGAGGTCAATCACACATTAAAAATATTGTAGAAAAGATCTTTTAAATCATTATAAAAACAAATAACACTAAGAGAAATCATTTTGTCTTCTCAAAATCATCTTTAGTGATTAATGAGATGAGATGAACTATATGAATAATATTACCCAACATTTGTGATAACTTTACCTGAAGCTTTTAAAGTAATAATGCAATAACTTAACTAGTTTAGATGAGATTCCAATACTTAATCATGCTCTTGATGGCTTGAGGGAAATATGCCAGCATGATAACAGTGGTAATGCCTTGACCCTCACTTAACATTAAAATCATTTTTTTTTGGAGAGACTTCCTACGAATGACAGAATTTTTTTTTAGTAATCTTCAATAATATGTGTGATTTCATAGATTTTATAAAATCAGAAATGTGAAAGTTTATAGATATTTTTAGTAACTATTTTTAAAAAATTGCATATATTTTTTAATAATTGCATGCGGCTAAAAACTCTTAAATTAGGTCTAATTGGGGTGCCTATTTTCATAAACAAAATAATTATTTATTCTATAAAAAAAATTTCTGTCATAAACTTCTCTGATTGTAAAAATAGATCCTAAAACTCCTATAGAATTATTTTTTCAAATGATTTTAAATTGCCACAACTGAACTCTTACAAATAAGAGAGCACATTTGCATTTCCTAATCAAAATCCACACTATTTTTTTTTTTATGCATAAGAGGCCAAGGCCGAGAGAAATATATTAATAATATAGCATATACATACATGTCTAAGAAGTAAATCCAAAATCAACCAACATATCTAATCTAAAACCAAAATGGAGCCTATAGATGTTCCACCCCACTATATCAGAATAATTTTAACAAGAATATCAAAGCACTGCAATAATAAAAAAGGTTCATAATACACTTAGCTCTATGAGCTAGTCCGAGGATGAAGAAGAACCATTTTCATTACTCCCTGCAGAGTCTACACTCTCTGTTCCATAATTCTCTTCTGGATTCTGCAAGCTTGCAGAATCATGCTCCTCATCTTCCTCTTCTTCATCAGGCTCTTAATCCTCGGCATCATCTTCAACTTCATCTTCATCTTCCACTTCCTCCTCCTCCTCCTCCTCCTCTTATTCCTCTTCCTCATCCTCTGCTCCTTCATTGTCTTCCTCGTTATCAGAGGAATTCTTGCTTCCCAAGCCATCCAGCTTCTCGTCATACTTATATTGGTGCACCCAGTCGAGATCATCATCCAAATCATCCCCAAAAGGAGTATCCATACCATCCTCAAGACCCATAAATTTGGAGAGAGGCAATGCCTTTTTTCATCATGTATCTTCTGATTTGATGGTCCTCCCATTCCCAGCCCTAGAGAATGAAGTCTCCTAGGAGGCCTGCCATAGATATTCCTGCTTGGGTTAGACCCTAAACCTAGGAATGGATCCCCTACTGTCATTATTGTGGCTAAATCTCATGGTAAAGGGGTGGTGAGTTCAACGTCAATGTTTACAATCGTCCCATGACGGCCAACAAGCTATTCTTCAGCAAAGAGACAGTGGCATAATTCATCTGCCATGATTTTGCAAACTCCAGCAACAAATATGCTCGCAAGGAAGCCAACACAAATATCTGAATTCACTTTGAATCGATGATTAGTGCTTAGGAAATTAAAGCCTAGCACCTTCCTCACGACATGCAACACCAATCTCTTATGAAAGTTGTAGACCTCTTTGAGTCTGGAGGCATCAATGGGACTGTCAAATGCAATCTGATCCAAGCTTGATCGGTGTATCCATGACTGAATGAACTACAATGTAAAAAACCTCGGCTAAGACTAATCTTTCCGGAGCTACAAGGCAATGTCTAACCAGACATAGAAATTCGCTACTTAATCACCCCTCCAAACTTTGCATACAACCCAATGTAGAGTCTCATCAACAGAGCAACTTACAGACTAAGCATCACATCTTTGTCGAACTCTATCAACTTTATCTCCATCCTATCAACTTTTTCGGGCCCAAGATGGAGTTATCTAGTAAGTTTCCATTTGTGTCTCTTGCTAAATTTAGCTCATAAGAATGTAGAACCTTTTGGTTGCGCTCCTAAGGAACAAGATGTGAAAAGAGAATACTCTGCTCCGCCAAAAAAAAGGAATTCTACTTGGACGATTTGACTACTGTAAGTGATCAGCAATTTGTGTCAGAGGAGAAGTGGCGGTGTCGTATTTGGGGGAGCAATCCCATCACTACTTGCGATTGAAATAGGAGTGAGCCAGATGGGGACTCCTCCGGCCAAAACAGAATTTTGAAATTGACAAGACTGGCTGGAATCTGAAGACATGCTTTTCCATTAGTATGCAAAGGAAAACAGTTTTGAAACTGTCGGTAACAGAAACACCGAAAGTCAGGTTGAGCGCAACCCGACAGACAAGTTCAAGCAAACCCGACGACACAGTGCAACCTGAAAATGTTACAAGGGAACCCGACAGAGTAACCTGACAAAGCAAACCCGACAGAGGAACCCGACAAGTAGAATACAGTGCAACCCAACGAAACAGATGACAGAGTAACCCAACAAAGCAAACCCGACAAAGGAACCCGACAAGCAGAATAAAGTGCAACTCGACGAAACAGATGACAGAAGAACTTGACAGACCAAAGAGCATCCCGAGCACCAGTCTACCGAGAAACAGTTAGAATCCTAAGAAATGTGGATCTTACTTCCATGTCAGATAAAACACTTGTGTTTTATATTTAGCTTTTCTATTAGCTTTAAATCCATTTCTTGAGGGACAAGCAATGTAATTTTAATTGTTTTAACTAGTTTAACTGATTGAAAACATTCAAACTAGGAGATCAAGGTCAAGTTGTAAACCTTCGATCGTAGAGTTATCATTGTAATATGTGAAACTCACATAGGTCAAAATCATTGTATAAATAGATATGTAATCTATCAGAACACATGTGTGTGATGATGATAGTAGCCGAGGAGCACATCCATGGATCAGACTAAGAGTTTTATGGAGAAGAACAACCAAGGATGAAATTAGTTATCAAGAACAAGAACCAAGGCTACCGAGAAGAATAGAGGTATTGATCAATCACAATAGGTGATAAATATACTTGTAATCTTTATTGGATATGTAATCAACAATTGTAGATTGCACATACTCAGGTCACTGAATATTTTTGACTACATTCTAACAAGTGTAACAAATAGAAGAAAGGTGGATTTAACAATCCTTTGTAAATCTCTTAACCGAGTGCACACTAAACATTGTTGCTAAAGCTCTTGACAGAGTAGACCTTAACCAGTCTCTACATAATAGTCCTAATAGGGTAGATCATTAGAAGTGATCAAAATTGTAAGCCTTAACTGGCCCCTTCCATTCTGCAGATAGTGAAGCTTTGTGGGTTTCATCCCCACCGCAGTTTTTACCTTCTAACAGGGGTTTTCTGTGTTACCAAATCTTGTGTCATGTGTCTATACATTTCATGAATGTTTACATGTTAATTGAGTTGATGAATTGATATTGCATACACAAAGATAGAATAACACAAATGGTTGGTAATACAATATATTGATTACAAAAGGATTAAGGTTAAGTGATAAAAAGTTATGAGGGTACTAATTCGCCACTCCCCTCTCAGTACACCATTCCATTATTTCCAACAATTGGTATCAGAGCTAGATCTCTTATTTGGAAAAGTTTAAAGACTTAAGAGAAAAGATCATACAATGGAAAGGTACAAGCTAGACAAGAGTATTGAGAATCAGAAGTTAGAGATACAGATCTTCTATGAGCAATATAAAGAAGCTAGAATCAAGATGAGACAATTGTTGGATGAAAGAAAGATTATGGCATCTCATTGTAATGAAACAAGCTATCATGAGGAAGAGATACCTGATTTATTTGAGTCTTCAGGATCTACATCAAGCAAAGCATCAGACACATCTGAAGAAAGCATTACAAGCTTAAATGAAATCAATCAACATCTGGCTGGACAAGTGAAATCACTGCAAATCGGTCAAGAGACACAAATGGTAAGAATGATTGAGGTTATGAATAATGCTAGACAAGCTGAGCAAGAAAGAACACTAGCTATTGATGACAGGAGAAATATTACTGAAAAGCTACAAGAGAAAGAGTCAGAAATACAAAGACTTACAGAACATCATCATGAGATCACCAATCAGACTATTCTTATGAGTTAGGAGGCAAACTGAATGAACATAGAACTGAATGGAAAGTTGGAAGCTATTGGTGAGCTAAGAGAAGAAAATGAAAGACTAAAGCACGACGTGAGAATTCAGCAACAACACAATGACATGATCAAAAGAGTTGAAGAAAGCACCAAAAGGATGGATAATTTTTTGGATGGACAAAGAAGAGTCAACAACAATACTGGATTAGGGTATACCGAGAATGGAGAATCACCATACCAAGCTAATTCTAAGAATGTCTACACAAATCCAAGACCAAGAAAGCAATCATGCAATCACTGTGGAATACCAGGCCACACATCAAATGTTTGCAGGAGCAAAACAAAAGGTATTCCAAAATCCACACCTTCATTCATAGGAAATTGTTATAAATGTCACAAGAAAGGACATAAAGCATATGAATGTAAATCCGAGGTGAAACAACCAAAGAAGGAAACCTACATGGACAAATACTGTCTTGCTTGCAAAATGCATGGGCAGACATCTCTTGAATGCATGCAGAAGAAAAATCAAGCATGGAAGCCTAAAGGTCAAGAAAATTCTTATCAGCCAAAAAGAGTCGGTAACTCATATGTTTGTGATTATAACACATGGGCAAACTACATAGCATGTGGAAGATTCGGTCACATAGATGCAAACTGCATGAGAAAATGGATGAGAAAGTCTAGGAGCTGGACTAACCCCGGAATGGCTTGTTTACACTTTCATAAAGTTGGTCATCTAAGCAAGGACTCCAGAGACCGAGTGACAGAGACAAGCACCTTTGCTAATGGAAATACCATTAAAGACATCAGGAAGATGAAAAACAAAATGTGGAGGAAAGCTACTAACACTGATGATGCTGGACCAAGCAATGCAAATGGTGACACCTTATCCAATAGATCTGGTGACATCACCACCCCCACCTAAGATGAACAAGTAAGTATGGAACTGCACTATACTAAGTTATACTTTGCATCAGTTCCATTATACATAGTTAAAAATGTCAAACTAGCATGATTAAAGATGTACTATGGTATTACTTGTTATGATTTTGTAAATTCAATCTCGTCAGTTAATACACACTGAAAAGCATCGGTTAACATACAAAAGCTAAGTTGTCAAAGCATACCGAGAATCATCGGTGTACATTTGAAAACCAAGTTAATCAATGTACCTTGAGACTCGTCGGTAATCAAGTAAAAAGCATTGTTGTCTTTGCCAGAAATCGAGATCTGTCGGTAAACGTGTGGAAAGTTGAATGAGTTGACACTTGCCCCGAGCATTATGTTTTCACCGAAAACAAAGTTGGCATTTAACCCGAGCAACTCCGTCTTTGACACTTGACAAGTGGGTAGAGCATTAATGGCGCCACTTAGGGCACCGTCTATAAATAAGGCGACGAAAGAGCTCATTATTCACTAGCGATTTAGAGCAAAGAAGAAGAGCAGAGTGGAGCAAAACCAGAGCGACCAGATTGTAGAGCCCTCCAAGTAGATTCACGGCAATCAGATTTCAAACAATAGCAACTATAGAAGGTTAAAGTAAGTAACAAAGATCACCGAGCTCACTGTTTTATTTTACGCAAAAGCCCTAAATTTTGAAATCGTGGCAACCACTTCCTATGCAACCAAGATCAAGAATGCTAAGGAGAAGAAGGTGAATCTGATAAAGAAATCCATGTGTAAAGAACCAAAGTATAAAATCTGTCCAGAGATTGCTTCGCAACCCGACAAAGTTGGTGCGTTCTCCAAAATTCCACCTAGGGTTTTATTAATTGAAGATGTACGTTCCTACATACATTGCAAGATCGCCGAGATAGGAGATCTTGAAGTTGATCAAGCTTACAAGAAGCTTTGCACAGGCGGAATCATTAAGGAGGAACACAAACATATCGAGGTCAAAGGGCTGACATGTGCCCTAATGTTTCCGAGGGAGTTTAAGACCGAATGGATTTGGGTAGTACTAAGCAGAGTGCACGACTGAAAGATGTAGCTAGATGAGCCAAACCTGATCACCAGATATGTGATACATGTTGTGACCGGTTATCCTATAACCAACAAAGAAAAAGCACTTAAACATCCTCCTCGACCCGAAATTGAAAAGATGACAGGAGCAGTATGGAATAACAGAGGATTGGAGGTTAACACCATCACCGATCCAGAACTCAAGTTCGGTGCATGTGTGTTAGGCTATAAGATATACCAATCCAATAGGCTAAAACACATAGCATGTGGAGCAGTTGACACTGCTCATAAGATTGTAAAGAAAGGTCTGCAATTGGATCTATCTGAGCTTCTATTGAAGCAGTTAGATGAGAACATGGGGACAATAAGGTCCACAAAGTCAAATTCATGTAAGTTCGGATCACTTTTAATGTGTACATTTTTCTACTTTCAGAACTTCTTTCCATCCATAGGAAATGTCAACTAGGATACTTCCCGCCCAATGACCATACAAATCAGTGAATTCATCAAGTCACTAGGTGACAACTTTGTATTAGTTATGGATATTTACTTCATTGGATTTAAGGAAAGAATGCAAAAAAGAATGAGGATACCAGAACAACTGGTAGAAAAGTATAAGACTGACATTTGTTTTATGGTGGACACTGATTACACCTATATCAAACCAGTTGTATCGAGGACAGCATGGTTAGCACCACTTGACTATGAGGTCAACATAGATCAAGCCACCAATGCTATTGAAGCATTGATAAATGAACCAGTGGACAAGTCACAACCTAGGTTTGGAACCTATGAAGAAGCCAAGGAAAGAATTAAAATAGGCTTAGTTGTGAAAAAGACTGACAGGAAGAAGGACAAAATGGTCAAGACACTAAAGAAAAAGTTGTCAATAAATGATGAGGAGTCTTAACAAAAGGATGACACCGAGGGACATTCACCCGTCGGTGAAGAAGAAAATTTGAGTGACTGATGTACCACCACCACCACCAGCAAAGAAACCTAGGTCTACTGTTGCATCTAGGACCAGAAGTCAGACAACAAAGGATGCAAGTCCTTCACCGATCAAGAAAGGACGAGTAAGGACATACAAAAGGAAGCCTCAAACAAGGAAAAAAGGCACCAACAAAAAGAAGAAAGTTCCTCAGAACTAAGGAAGACATAGAGGACACTAAATAGGATGAACAACCTGTTAAGAATACGTTCCCTACCACCATTAATGAGGTATGTGCATCAATTATTAAGTCAGGTTCAATAACCGACCCCAAGATTAGAAAATGGCTAACTCTGGACCCCGAGGACCAGGATAAGTTAGAAGAGGCAATCATTACAACAATGTGTGTATTCAAATATGTACCAATACAATTTGAATATAAGATGCTACAAGAACTTATGAATAGATTATCGGCAAGGTGGACATATGCACTAAAGGAAGAGAAACAAATAAGGGAAAGAGCCCTAGTTTCAGTTATGCCACCTGAATCTAAGATGGAAGAGATTGAAGAAATGATGAAGCAACATACCAAAATGTTCTCACCAAAATTAAGATCCTACAAAGTGCTATAGGGACATCTAATTGAGCTTGACAAAAAAAGTAGGATGAATGGAGAAAGAGACTTGATGTACCTAAAAAGGACATAAGCCTCGAGCCATAATTAGCTCTCACCGACAAGCCACACAATGAAGAAGATCGGGCTAAACCGAGCCCCAAACATATTCTTATAACTGATGGTGAGGATGTTAATGAAGAAGCATTGAACACAAAAGCTAACAAGGATATGAAAACTGTAGATGAAACATGGCCCGATACTACTATCATTGACATTATCGGAGAAGATCCTATAGATGAGATAAAGAAAGATGAAGATGTCACTGTTGCCCCATACCAAACCGAGGAACGAGACACTACAACAGATACTGCTCAAATAGATACACCGGGACAAATACCAATATCAATATTATCTTGGAGAAAATGAAATCACCGGACAAGGATGCAAGCATACCCGAGGACAAGGGTGAGGAGAAACCGAAAGACACATCAGATGAGAAAAATAAAGATGGAGAGAAAAAAGAAACCAATGAAGCACAAAAGGAAACAAATGGAGGTCAAAAAGAAAACAAAGGTGAAGAAGAAAAGAAGCAAGATGATACAACTCCTAAGGATACCGAAGGAGATGTTGTAGATAAGGCTAAGGTTGATGTGGAGATGTCCACTCCCAACCAACAGGCAGAGACCGAGCAACAAGATACATGTTCCCATACACCAATGCCTTCACCAAGCACATCAGACCAAGCAAAGGAACTTGCTTTGGTACTGCATACAGGTCCCTCCACAACACTTTCAAAGAAGAAGAACAAGAATCCACTTACATTGGAAGAGATAATTGAGATACCAGTCTATGATCCAAGGACATTGGATCCAGAGGCATTAACAAACAATGCAAAACTGTGGAGAAGAAAAGCTATACAAGACAAGCGTAAGAAAGAAACAAAGGACACAGGTACTTGAGACAACAAGCGATATTCTTCAATAGGTAGTACCAGACATAGACATTGATCAAAATGCATCAATCATTTATCAACTAGCTGTTCTTACAGACGCAATCCAAACATAGAATGTGGATGCAAAAAAGGTAATTGAAGAACAAGTAGAGCAAAAGTATCAACATAAATTGACCAAGAAAATCAGCCAACAAGTGGCAGAGAACAAAGTGAAGCTGTCTGAAAAAGTGAGTGAGTTAGAACCTATCATTTCAGAAGCAATAACCTTAGTTTAGAACTTAAGCACTTTAGAGAAATTCACTAAGGAGAATAGTGAAAAGATTGCACAAATAGATGCAGATCTAAATTCTAGTGATCAAAGTCTCTCAACAATAGATAATGCAATACAATTGCATTATGAAAAGGTACTGGAAGCAAAGAAGTTGAGACTTCAAATTCAAGAGGCAGAATCAAAGTTTAGAGATGAGGTAACCAAGCTACATGCTCTACTCTTACCGAATCTGACACTACTGCAGCAACATATGACAACGGCAAGGCAATTGATAGCCACCCCAGAGATGTCTGTCACCGACAACATCTATGATATGCACGCCAGGATCACATTTGAGCAAATGGCACTTGAACACCTTCAAGAGAAATGAGAAAAGATGATGGAGGACATGAACAACTCTCATTCCCACATTTTTGACAAGTTGTAAGTGATTACACCTTTGCCCCTACTATCAAAAAAGGGGGAAAATTGATATGTTACAAAAGGGGAAATTGATAGGATACAAAGGGGGATACAAAGGGGGGAAATGATATGTATAAAGGAGATTATAAGTGTATATACTTATACTATACTAACATATACATAGGGGGAGTGTGTATATACTTATACTATACTGGCATATACATAGGGGGAGTCATAAATGACAAGGTGAACACATGGTGTACATTACTAAACATTTTAGTATTTGCACATATCATTTTTTGATACTAATGTCAAAGGGGGAGATTAAAGACATGATTTTCCATTAGTATGCAAAGGAAAACAATTTTGAAACCGTCGGTAACACAAACACTAAAATTCAGGTTTAGTGCAACCCGAAAGACAAATTCAAGCAAACCTGATGACACAGTGCAACCCAAAAATGTTACAAGGGAACCCGACAAAGTAACCCAACAGAGCAAACCCGACAGAGAAATCCGACAAGCAAAATACATTGCAACTTGATGAAACAGATGATAGAGTAACCCGACAGGGAAAACCCGACAGAGGAACCCGACAAGCAGAATACAATGCAACCCGACAAAACAAATGATAGAGGAACCCGAAAGACCAAAGAGCGTCCCGAGCACCAGTCTATCAAGAGACAGTTAGAGTCCTGAGAAATGTGGATTTGACATCCACGTCAGATAAAACACTTGTGTTTTATATTTAGCATTTCTATTAGCTTTAAATCCATTTCTTGAGGGACAAGCAATGTAATTGTAATTGTTTTAATCAGTCTAACTAATTGAAAACATGCAAACTAGGAGATCAAGGTCAAGTTGTAAACCTTCAATCATAGAGTTATCATTGTAATACATGAAACTCACATAAGTCAAAATCATTGTATAAATAGATATGTAATCTATCAGAACACATGTGTGTGATGATGATTGTAGCCGAGGAGCACATCTATGGATTAGACTAAAAGTTTTATGCAGAAGAATAACCAAGGATGAAATCAATTATCAAGAACAAGAACCAAGGCTACCGAGTAGAACAGAGGTATTGATCAATCACATTAGGTGATAAATATACTTGTAATCTTTATTGGATCTGTAATCAGCAGTTGTAGATTGCACATACTTAGGTCACTGAATATTTTTTACTACATTCTAACAAGTGTAACAAATGGAAGAAATCCTTGAGAAAGGTGGATTTAACAATCCTTTGAAAATCTCTTAACCGAGTGCACGCTAAACAGTGTTGCTAAAGCTCTTAACAGAGTAGACCTTAACCAGTCTCTACATTAGACTCCTAATAGGGTAGATCATCATAAGTGATCAAAATTGTAAGCCTTAACCGACCCCTTCCATTTTGCAGATAGTGAAGCTTTGTGGGTTGCATCCTCACCGCAGTTTTTACCTTCTAACGAGGGTTTTCTGTGTTACCAAATCTTGTGTCATGTGTCTATACATTTCATGAATGTTTCTATGAATGTTTACATGTTAATTGAGTTAATGAATTGATATTGCATACACAAAGATAGAATAGCACAAATGGTTGGTAATACAATGTATTGATTACAAAAGGATTAAGGTTAAGTGATAAAAAATTTTGAGGGTACTGATTCACCCCTCCCCTCTCAGTACACCATTCCATTATTTCCAACAGAATCTATGTAGCCAATGCAAAAGGTACATGCTCTAATTCAGACTCCACTAGTGGGGTACAAATGTACCTAATAGAGACTTCAGAAACTGCCTGATTAGCCAACTCATCTGCCAAGGAATTACCTTCACGGTAAATGTGATTGACCATTGTCAATTCAAACTTATCTACCAAATTTAAAATAACCTCCAATGTTGCATGAAGTCTCCAATTTGGAGTGTCTCTAGTTCTAACTGTATTCAACGTGATCATGGAGTCGCCTTCAATCTCCAATTTACCCAATCTCAATTCAATATCAGTTTAGAGAACAAAGAGGAGTGCTTTAAATTTTTCCATATTATTGGCATCAATTTCTAGAGGTTTTGCAATTTTTTCTATCATAACCCCCCAAAAGGAATGAATTATGTAACCAACCCCTGATGGTCATGGGTTTCCCTTGGAGGCCCCATCAAAATTCAACTTGACCCAGCCCTAGGAAGGAGTGGACCAAAGACAATTGGCTCTAGAACTTGCATTTACTTTAGTTCCTCTGCCTAAAATAGGAGCCTTAAGTCCATACCAACATTTTAACATTTTTTCATCCCAACTAGTGTAGAAATTGTGTTGAACACTTTGAGTTGGATGCAGGAGTTCATTAGTTTAACTATGGTCGCCTCAATCTTATTGAGGAGAGAAGCTTTGTCCAATTTTTTGTCTTGGAATATCTTTATGTTCCTTTCTTTCCATACTCCCATATCAAAATTGAGGGCGATATACTCCATAGGTTTTCATAGAGACACTCCTTATACAGAAGATGCCATGATTTGAAGAGACATAAGATGTCACAAGGTAGACCAGTTAACCAACCTAATTTGGCACAAAGCCACTGCCAACATTCTGATGCAAAAGGGCATTGATAAAAGCAGATGATTTATATCTTCCTCATTGTTGTGACACAAAGACCATATAGAGGGGCCATGATACCCAATCTTCTTGAACCAATCAGCAGTAAGAATTCTACCCTAAATAGCCGCACAAGAAAATAAGCTTGCCTTTGGTAGGCACACCTTGTTCCAACACAGATAATTTGGCAACTAAGAATGAGCCTGACGATGCTTTCCTTAGACAATTCTATATACATCCTTCACATTATAGTCACCTGATTTGGAGTCATTCCGAATTAATTCATCCTTTCCCTGTTTTAACAAGAAGAATTTGTCCTTTAGTATTGAGTTAAGTTGCTCCATGGCTGTGGAGTCAGTCTAGCTCTGCAAATTGTTTCCACTGCCATGAACCTACTAGAGGGCTCACCGTGGAAGGGGAGATGTAATCTTTGACCAATGCCCCCCACTTGTGTGAACATAATTTGTTGATTATGTCTACGCCCATAAGTTTTTTGATGCTCGGATACCCCCCATGAGTCCTCCCAAAAGAGAGCTCTACTCCCATCTTTGATATTCCAAGTCATATGCTCTTCAATAATACCCCTAGATTTTGAGATGAAGTTCCAAATCCTAGATCCCCTAGGAAATTCTCTAACTCTTAAAACCTTTTCCTCATTTAGATTGAGAAAGTATTTGCCTTGAATTATCCCGACCCATTTAAGATTTTGTTCTTTGTGAATTTCCCAATATAGGTTCACCCCGAGGGCCTGATTTTTAAAGAGTTGATTCTTAATACATGTCCCTCTCGCGTCCATTGGTTTGCAAATTTTATCCCATGATATAAGGGAAAATTTCATTTTTATATCCATGTCTTGCCAAAAAAAATTCTGAAGTTTTTCACAATATCCATGTAACTACCCATTGGTAATGCAATACAAGATATAAGATATATGGGTATAGTTGCCAATGTAGCTTTGATCATAACAATTCTGCCTACCCAGGAGAGCCATTTGTATTTCCATGACTCTATCCTTCTATCCATTCTTTCGCCAATGGGTTTCCATGCTTCTATTGTTCTCATAGCTTTATCAATTGGGATTCCTAAGTAGGAGCATGGGAGGGATCCTACCTTGAATCCCAAAGTTTTTACAATCTGATGTTGAGTTTTTTTCATATGAAAAAAGAAAATCAAAGATTTTTATTTATTCATAGCTTGTCCAGAGGCTAAGGCATAATTGGCTAGAAGTTTTATAATATGTGTACACCTATCTTCTTTCGTAATTCCCAAGCTTTCCAAAGGCGGGGGTTAGTAGCAACGGTTTACAATGATAGAAATCAAGTACACAAAAAATACTAAAATGTAACTTGAAACGTAACCAATAAAATGTACAAGCAAAGAAAGGAAAACAAATGAATGCAAACCCCCAAAGTGCTTTAATCTTCTATGGTCTCTCTCTACTCCTTCTGAAACGTTGTTTTTTTATGCTCAGTATTGGTGTGGGCAGCGTCTATGACTTGAGAAGCGTCGAGAATTCACTAATTGAAATGGGTGTGTGATCGCAAGATGGCTTGAATGCTAGAACCAAACTGACATAGTAATGGCGCACAAGAGCTTGAAATCTTTGATCCTTCAAATGGCTATGAAGGGTTTATTATATAGGAATTGAGGATGAGATGAATGGTTGAGATTAAAAGGAACTGGAGAAGTCATTAGTAAACTCCACCTCTTCAATTGGTAAAGAGGAGATAGAGTTTGATTGACTGAAGAGATAATTGTGAGTTACCTTTTAGAACTGAAGAGGTGGGTGGAGTTACCCATGTGAACTGGAGAGATGGGTGGAGTAACCCATGTGATCTGGTTGGAGTTATCTCTTTGAAGATAAATGAATATTTAATTAATATTTTCAACATGTGAGATAATTGAATTATTTTTGATTTAGAATTGCTTTATTTGATGAAATTAAATTAATTTAATTAGTAAGTTTAAATATTTGAATTTAAACTATGGGAAATTGAATTTAATTAATTAATTAATGGTAATTAATCAATTAAGGTTAATTAATTAAATAAAATTAAGTATTTAATTAATTTTGAGAATTAGATTAGATGATTTGGGGAATGAATTTAGAGGAAAATAGATGATTAATTAATGATTAAAAAACTATTAATTAATAGATGAAAATTCATGTTTTTAATGTCAAGTTGCAAGCCTGTCCTTTTTTAGGTGTCTACATTTGCCCCTCTTTGATGCGATATGACTTGTCGCAGTGTGTCAAAGATTCTTTGATTTTGATCTTGCCCCAGCCTTCCCCGGTGATAGTAGGTGTATTTATGCCCCCTCAACAAATTTGAGCAAAAAATCGTGACATGAGTGTTAATTTGTTGAAACTACAATTTCTGAATTTGGGTAGCTGACTGATTTGAAAAATGCTTTATTACCTTTCTTTGTTCAGACTTGCGACTGTTTATTGTACTCGGATATTTTGATTTATATGAGATGCAACTAGTATTTTGATATGATGTGCATTGGTTTACTTTTTATATGTATGATTCTACATGATTTGGTTTAAGTGATGAAAATGTATATGTAACATGATTCTATTATGTAGACTCGTAGATGGATGATTTACTTTTCCTATGATACTGACATGTTTATGCAAGATGGTGGAAATGAAATGCATGTTTATATGGGATGTTTGTTGATGCATGTGATTTATGATTTACCATGTATGCAACTACTATGTTTTTTTTCAATTTTTTGATGCACTTAAATGGAATGAATGCAATCTATTATGCACAAAATATCTGAGTAATGCATGTGTTAATTAGAAAGAAGTTGGTTTGGATAGATGTTCTCTGGGATTGATCTAATAGACATGGAATGATAAAAAAGATTTTTTTCTTTTTTGATAGATATGAATTGATAGAAAGGATGAGTGTCCCAAGTAGCTGCCCCTGTTTCCAATATTTGTCATCATTGCATCTTTTTTTATTTTTTGAAATTTTGAAGAGCGTCCAATGCATCCAGATCACATACCACCTGGATACCGCCATGACCTCTTGAAAAGTGGAAGGAGTAGAGAGATTGAATAAAAAGAGAACCTAGTGCACCCAAATATTGACCATATGGGTTCAGCTATGTTCCCTATCTGAAAAGAAAGAGAGCCAAAAGCACCCAGATATTGACCATCTAGATACTGCTTTGTCCTCTGAATTAGCTAAAAAAAGGAAACCAAGATAGAACTCCTATGCACCTAGATTCCATCTGGATAACACCGTAAGCTCTTGATTCCATAAAGAAAAGCCAAAGAAAACAGGATAGAACTCATACACCCCTAGAGTCCATCTGGATAGCACCATGAGCTCTTGATTGCAAAATAAAAGAAAAGACCATAGAAACCAAGATAGAACTCCAACGCACTTAGAGTCCATCTGAATAGTGTCGCGAGCTCTTGATTCTATAAACTAAACAAGCAAATAAAAGAGAACGAATGTCCAATTCTTTCCCAGGGTTAAGCTCAGATCGTGGAATTGCGTAGCTGCCAGATAAGTGACAGCGCCTACCGCATTTATCCTAAATCATCATGGCCCTGAAATCGAAGTGAACATTCAATAGACAACAATCAAAGAAAATAAGTCATGATCTATCATAGCTACTCTCCTCACATGGTGGATCCTAGAGTAGCATAAGAACATAACCGTGAAACATAGACTGAAATTTGACCGACTGACTGACCTAGTCAACATTTTTGGATGGTTCCTTGATGCAGTTGGATTCTCTTGATTGGCTTGACTCTTTAGATAGGCTTGATTGGCTTGATTTCTTGAGTGTGTCTAGTTTCGACCATAGATGACTCATATAAGATTGACCTATCTGGTTTGAGCGTATCCATCATTGTGTAAGATGATTGATATGATTTGATTGATTGATTTGATCATGTTGGCAGCTGATCAAGCTATGTCAGATGGGCCCAATGTTGGTTCGCAAAGCTCATGATTGTGACATTTGATAGATTGGCTTGGTCGCTAGTTGCTTACTGATTGATTTGATAGATTGATAAAGTTGTGTCAGATGAGCCCAATGCTGATTCGCAAAGCTCATGATTGTGACATTGATTGACTGGGCATGATCACCCTTTTCTCTCTTGATAACTGAGTTAGCTTTATTGCTTGGGATTTTGCAATTATTTTTAATTATTTTTGATGGAGATTGATTTTCTTAGAACATTTTGATCTCTTCAGGATTTTTTGATGAGTTTTCTGATTTTTAGGATTTTTTCAGGATATTTAGAATCGCCCCCTAGTCTGGTGGACCAGTATTAACCATGGGTAAGTGTTTGGTGCTCAGAGGGGAGTGTCCTAGACATAGCTTGGGTAGTCAGTCTTGCATTGGAAGTGTGCTCAAGCTTTTGATCTTGGAGTTCATTGATGGTGAAGCTGGATTTGAAGAATTGGCACCGACTTGTCAGGTTTTCACCAAGGTACCTACTCAATAGCGCCTATTTTCCAAGTTTTAATTGAGAGAGCGATTTTGTTTCTCTTTACTTTTTGTTTTTTTAATTTTTTGTTGTCATTGAGGTGCCTGATTGTCAGGTTTTCGCCAAGGTAACAGTTTGTATTTTTTGATTTTTTTGGTATTTTCTGGATATGTAGATAGGTGCTTTAACCATAGAGACCTCAAGGGTAGAACCTCTTGAGGTGCATGTTGTTGATGTATTCGGGGAGCTGATCTCCTTCTGGTGTCACCAGTATGAATGCCCCACTCTGAGTAGAGCTGACAATGACAAATGGTCCTAGCTAGTTAGTCTCAAACTTTCTAGGTTTAACTCGCTCTGCTTCGTTCTTTTGATTTTCCATGAGGATGAGGTCTCCTACCTCAAATGTTTGTGACCTCACCTTCTTATGATAGTTCCTTCTAAGGCAATTTTGATAGCCTTGTAAGTGGTTGAAGGCATGTTGTCTTCTTTCATCTAGTAACTCCAGTTCACTGAGCCTTGCTACTCTGTAGTCTTCATCTATAACCAGGTTCTTTAATGATATCCTTAGGGATGAGATTTTTACTTCGAGGGATAGTACCGCCTCTAATCCTTAGACTAGGGAGGAAGGAGTGGCTCTTGTAGGTGTTCTCACGCTAGTTCTGTATGCCCATAATGCGGGACTAAGCTGTAAATGCCAGTCTCATCCTGATTTGTTCACTATTTTCTTCAGGATTTTCAAAATTGTTTTTGTTTGTAGCTTCTACTTGGCCATTCCCTTGAGGATAATAGAATGAAGAGAACCCTTGTTTGATTTGGAACTGTTTGCATAGCTCTTTAACATCTTTGTTTTGGAAAGGTGTACCGTGATCTGTCAGGATGGTTTTAGGGATCCTATATCAATAGATGATGTGGTTGAGTATGAACATTGATATCTGCTTTCCAATTATGTAAGTGAGAGGAATTGCTTCCACCCACTTAGTGAAATACTCTGTTGCTGCTATGATATACTTGTGCCCATTAGTTGAAGATGGGGTAATCTTACCCACTAGGTCAAATCCCCACATAGATTTTTTTCAGATTGCCCCCACTCTGGCAAGGTGAGGAAATTATGGATTGATGGATGAACTGGTAGATGGATGAAGGTCAAAGGTCTCTTAGTATGCCTTGAAGTTGTTTGGATGCCAAGGACTATCCGCAGGATGAGATTGTTGGAATTAATGGGAAGTAGTATTGAGAGGGGAGGGGTGAATCAGTACCTCTAAAACTTTTAGCACCTTACACAATTCATCATTAGTAATCATTCAATTCAGATTTACCAACCATTACTGTTATTTTTTCTTATGCATCTAATGTGTGTTCATACTCTTTAATAGTTTTCAATCATTCATAGAAACATTCATGAAATTGACAAACACATAACACAAGATATGGTATCGCAGAAAACTCTTGTTAGAAAGTAAAAACCGCAGTGGGGATGGCACCCACAAAACTTCACTATCTGCAGAATGGAAGAGAGTCGGTTAAGGCTTACAATTTGATCACTTCTGATGATCTACCCTGTTAAGAGTATTAAGGTGGAGACCTGTTAAGATCTACTCTATTAAGAGCTTTTTCAACACTGATTTAAGTGTGCACTCAGTTATGAGATTTACAATAGGATGGTTAAGCCCACCTTTCTTGAAAGGATTTCATTAGTGTACTACACTTGTTAGAATGAGTACAAATGTTGACCTGACTATA
>MU224545.1:2164325-2203771 GCA_018584345.1 Thuja plicata
GGTAATTAATCAATTAAGGTTAATTAATTAAATAAAATTAATTATTTAATTAATTTTGGGAATTAGATTAGATGATTTGGGGAATGAATTTAGAGGAAAATAGATGATTAATTAATGATTAAAAAACTATTAATTAATAGATGAAAATTAGTGTTTTTAATGTCAAGTTGCAAGCCTATCCATTTTCGGGTGTCTACAATATGAATAGCCTTCCCATTGGTGCCTTTTCCAAAAAACATTGTGTCATCTGCAAATTGTTGATGGGTGACTATATTTACAAACGAGGTGATTTCCACTCCACTGAGAATGCTCCAATGTTGTAGGCTAATAAGTCTGCGTCCCAAAACTTCTTCCATAATGATGAACAAAAAGGGAGATAAGGGGTCCCCTTGCCTTCCCATTGGAGCCTTCAAAGTATCCATGATGATATCCATTGATAAGGATAGAGAATCTAGGAGTTGAGATGCAGTAGAAGATTAAGTTTATCCAATCTTTTGAGAAGCCAAATTTTTCCATGCATTTAGCAACGAATATCCAGTTCACCTTGTCAAGCTTTTTTAATGTCAAGTTTAATAATCAAACTTGGTTGTTTGTTACTTTGAATAGAGTGGATTGCTTCCTGAGCAATGATTATGACATCTAGGATTGATCTCCCTGGAACAAAATCTGTTTGTTCTTCCCTAATAGTTTTTTTAGTCTTTTAGCTAAGGCTTTGGATAGAAATTTATAAATGGTATTGCAAAGAGCAATCGGCCTGAATTCATCCATATTATTGGCTTGTTCTTTCTTGGGGATGAGAGAAATAAAAGTGTTGTTGATTTCAGTCAAAAATATAACTGAAGATCGAGCAGCCTCCAAGGCCACTGTGAATTGTTTCCCAAAAAGAGGCTAGCAGTGCAGGAAGAAGCTCGGGGGAAATCCATCAGGACCTGGAGCTTTGTCAGGAGCCATATGATTAAGAGTCTTAAAAATCCCTTCCTCAGATAATTTGGCCATAATGATTTGATTATCCTCTTGAGAAACAAGCTTAGGAATGTCCTCCAACAAAGCACTCTGAGCATGAAGATGTGAGCCCTCAGGATTGTTCAGCAAATTTGAGAAAAATTTAACAATCTTTGTTTGAGTCTCCTTCTGGTCTTGAAGCATGACCCCACTAGCATTGGTAATTTTGTGAATTCTATTGGAGCTTCTACACAATTTAGTGTTGTTATGAAAGAATTTTGTGTTTTTGTCCCTTGCTTCCAGCCAAGTCTCCATAGACTTTTGTCTCCAAAAGATCTCTTCTTTTGGTAAGATGTCTTTGTGGTCTCTGAGAATTTTTTTTTCCAATTCATACAATTCTCCATTCATTCCCTGTTGGATGAAAGTTTTATTCAAGTCCTTGAGATTTTTCTCAATATCCATTTTGGAAGAGAAAATGTTTTTAAAATGGTTTCTATTCCTAACAATAAGATTTTGTTTGATGCATTTGAGCTTTGAAACAAAGAAGAACATTTTTTATGCCTTCACACGACATTCCTTCCACCAATCTTCAACCAGTTTGGAGAAATCCTTATATCTTTTAGCCACATATTCTAAAATTTGAAGGGGTAGAGAAGGGGTTTGTCCTCCCCTAAAATGAAGAGCAGAATACGATAATGATCAGAGCCTGAAGTGGGAGAAATGGAAGCTTTCAAGTCAAAGGGAAAGGAAGTTAAATCTCCTTTGAAGAAGAATCTATCTAATTTTTTTGATATATTTTTTATCCCAAGTCTCATATTTGACCAAGTGTATCACCCCTTGTTGAGTTCAATTTCCAATTTATTTTCTCTATGCATCCAATCCTTAAAATCTATTTGGATTTGAGACTTCGTCTGAGAACCCCCCAACTTTTCAGATAGATGAGCAATAGTATTGAAGTCACCTCCAAGAATAACGTTTTTATCTGACCGATCCTCAAGGCATCTACTGATCTCCTCCCAAACTTCCATTTTCTTCTTTCTGAGATTTGACCCATACACATTTAAGATAGATAGTCTTAGATTGGAACACAGACTGCCGATTTCACCTCCCATCCAATTGTTACTCCTTAACACCTTTTTACAAGATATGTGTCTTTTGTTCTAGATTATCACAATGCCCCCAGAAGAACCTATGGCCTCTACAACCTTCATGGACCAATACCTAATTCCTTGGTAAATTTAGACATCTTCTCATTATTCATTTTGGTTTCCTACAACAAGACAACATCCGCCTTGATAGAGAAAATGCAGCGTTTAACTACTCGCTGCTTGTTAGGGGCATTTAGACCCCTAACATTCCAAGATAAGATCTTCATTGTGGGAAGGAACTTGCCTTTCCCTACTTGCAGATAAGATGTGATATTCTTTTGGTCTAATTCATCCCCATCTTTAGCTTTTAGTTCTGATAATGATTTCCTGCCTTTTGTTTTTTTTACGTATTATGTACCCTACAATCTGGAGAATATTTCATGATAATGGATTTATGAATACCTACATGTTTGTTCTAATCCAAAGGAGAAATGGGGGCCAGGGGAGAGCTAGGTGAGCTTTTCCCCTTGGGAGAAATTTGATGAGATTCCTCATTAGTAGAATTGGAGAGCATCAATCCTTCAATATCTTCCAATCTCTCTTCATCCTCCACATAATCTGCATCTAGAAGTCTTTCTACAAAAGTGTGAATTGGAGGCCTTGTACGTGAGAGAGGAAGTTCCTAAACATCTGAAAAGGTCATATATTGCCTGTAGTCTAGGGTAAATAGGTGATCCTTGAGTCTTGTCCTCTACAAGTGAGTTAAGGAAGTTTTGCTTACCTGTCTCCTTTCATTGTTTCTTTTTTGAGACTGATTTCAGAGGCACAATGCCCCATTTGACTTTTGTTATTGGGGAGTGTTTGTTGTTTTTCCTTCTGCAGTCTTGTTATATTTCTTTTGTTTGGAGGTTCCATTACTAATCCCTGTTAAAGCTTTTCCATCCAATTCTTTGGCTAAGAGTCTAGAGCATTTCCTACAACCAGAGCTATTGGTAAATGTTATGGTCTCCATCGCCTCTAAAATCTGAGGTTTTTGTGGTGAATGTGAAAAAGAGTCCCTGCCAACTTGCTCCACCACTTGAGAGAGAAAGCAATCTATCGTAGACCTGGACAATTCCCACATGTCGCATATCTTAGTTTGGAAAATGTTATCCTTGCCGCTTGTGAGAGATGTGTTTGTTGTCAAGGACTTAGTGTTCTCTATAGGGGTACACTCTGTGGGAGAAGTATTATTGAACTCCCCCCGAAGAGGCTATATGTTCTGCAAGCATCTCCTTTTTTGCTAGGACTTGATCACCTAATTATGAGATCATATTTATTTGTACCTCTATGAACCATTGAGTTTGGAACTACTCTATAAACTTATGATTAAACTTGGGTATATAATCCCTAGCAAAACACTTCATTTGTGAGTTGATGGGCTTAACCCAAGATGAATTATCCATATTTATTGTGATCTTGATCTGCCCTAGGGACATTTGAATGGGACTATACCTAATATTTGAATTTTATCCAAATCCTATATCCATCTGTGATGTGTAATTATGTATCTGCAAGTATAATGCACACAAACACTCAATAACTCATTATATCCAAGGTTAGTAAGATCAAATCAATGAAAAACATAGAAAACCTTGAGAAATTTAATTATTTCTTCCTAGTCATGAAGATTCTACTCTAAATTGTAAATTGCTCTCAGATTAAGCATGTTAGATCATAGAATGACAATCATGAAATGGAAGATTCATTGTAAAAATGCCTATAATACTCAAGAACATGTTCAATTATGCACAATTTGAATTAAATTATACAAATGAACTAGATTAGCATGCTAAAAATGATGAAGTAGATGAGATAAAACAAAATTCACATTATATCTATGCTTGAATCCTATTCTCCTATATCAAATGAGCTTAGAATGGCTTCTTTTTATAGAGAATTCTTGGAGGGAAAGATTCAAACTTGAATTTGAATTGAGTGGTTGAGATACATCCATGAGGGATGGTTGAGATGAAAGCTTGCTTGATCCAAGTGATTACCTCCTATTGGTTAGAGGCTTTATCCTTGAGGCATGTTGAAGGAATATTAATTATTTGATTTAATTAATTCCTTTTAATTGATTTCTTTAGCCATGTATTTAATTTTTTTGATTTGATTTAATTCATTCAAGGTTAATTGAAGAACTAATGACTTTTGATAGATGCCTCTTGATGAGTGATCTTGGATTATTGATTTTTGATGAATTACATACTTAAACCGATCTAGTTTAATTATATAATTGTGATTATCTTGATATTGGTAGTCTTGGTTAGGACCTGGAGAACTTAATTGCAGATTAGAGCTTTTGAGCTTATCAGACCATTTTCAGGTGATTACATTTGCCCCTCTTTGAATCAATGTGCGATCATCATGTTGATTCAAAGAACATCTAGTTTTGATTAGTGATTGAATAGATGGATATAAAGTGATACAACTACTCTTAATTAGAAACCGATTCTGAACTTGATTGAACAAAATACGATTGAAGTTGCTGAAGACTCTTGATTACTGAAAGATTAGTGTAGTGACCAGGAGATCAATTTGATGTGAAGTGATGAAACTGATCACTTGTCTGATTGCTAAAGATAATAACACTTAATCAATTTGATATGAAGTGATGAAATCAATTACTGTTATAATGATGTCTGAAATCTTGATCGATATCAATTTGTTGTGATGTGATGAAACTAATATCTTGAAGACATAGTTCAAAAGGATTGACTAGACAACCAGTTTGATGTGATGCGATGAAACTGATTTCTAGCAAAGATTTGAACAAATGATCAATTTGGTGCGATGTGTTGAAACTGATCACTGTTTGAAATTTCAATTGATTTAGCTACAGATACTATCAATTTGATGTGAAGCAGTGAAATTGATATCTCTACTAATGTTTAGAACTTGAATTTGATAAGAGTGAGCAATTTGATATGAAGTGATGAAATCACTCGTTCCAAATTTGATAATGTTGAGACTGATTTGATACTTGATGAAGATTCTCCAACTACGTTGAAGCTAATTTGTTTGATCACTTACAGAGTCAAGTTAGATTTCTGATAATTCCCCCTTGGAAAAAAATATGGCATTACGATCGCTTGACTAGATGTAATTTATAATGCCCCCTTGGAATCAAAATGGACATGAAATTGGGTTGATTTATAGATAAAAACATCCAGATGAGAATGATAAGCTTGGAATGAAGATTTTGATTCCAATAGAAAAGATAGTGGTCAAAACCACGAAAAAATACTACTTTGAATGTTTGAAGTTTGCTTTTCCCTCTTTTGAATGTGTGTTATGATAGCTTTTCTTAGCATCACTTGATATAAAAGATATGCAACTCCTAGAATGAAATGCAATTCTAAAATGCAAATGCAGATGCAACTTCCATTTTCATGTCATTCATTTTATGATTTTGTTTCATCATTGAGCCTTTTGCGTACCCCATTTTTGACACAACCAACACTGATATGCAAGTATTCATGCTAGTATGAATATCACTTTTCTCAAATATAACTGCATACAATCATCACTAGTGCTTAAGTGACTATGATAATATGAATATGACTTATGTAAAATGTTTGATTTTAGTACAACCACCATGAATAATTAATTTAATCTGATGATATGAATACTAATTTGAGCTTAATTTTGATATGGCAATATGACACAAGCATCAAGATATAGCAGATAATGATGTCTTGAGTATCAATTGCGTTAACAAACACATAAAAAAATATGATTTCTTCAATGTTCTAGTACAAAGACTCATAGAACATTTTCAGAAATATGATAATCAACAATTGATAAAAAATAGCAACCCAAACTAACATAAGTGTTTTCTTTCGTCTCAAAATCAAAGTCGTTCATGTAGCTTTAATTTTGTCATCATAGACCTTGTCAAAAACCCATGTTAATCACAAACATAAATCAAAGAAAATATCATGCCCCCTGTCTTTATGTTTCTAACTCAGTAGAGTATCATTAAAACATTCGAGAGATGTATAATAAGCAAAAATCTGATAAAGAACAAACAATCATGCAAAGAAAAGTATCCCAACTCTTTCAGTGTGTCTCTAGTACGAATAAATCATAGAGTTACTTAGGAGCCAAAATTCATGCAAGCATAGGACATGACTGATCATTTTTGTGCTTGTGATTCTGATTGATAGATTCAATATGATCATGTTGATAACAGGATGAGTGTTTAAGAAACACTATTTTTGTTTGTTGATATGAGATGTGACTTGATCAGTGGTATTGAAAAATACCTTTGTTTGGTTGTTAACTGGGGTGGTTTTGAGAAACAACTTTGGTTGATTGATGTGGTATTGAGAAATACTATTGGTGAATTGCTTTCCTTGAAATAGTTTAAAGAAGGATAAGATTAGATTTCAAACTATGGTAAAGTGATAGGTAAATGATAGATTCAATCAGCTAGGAACGTGTTATGTCTTGTGTTAGCTCAAAGGTCTTGAAGTTCTTACCAAATAGTTATCCAAGCTTTGATAGACAAAGCAATGAGCTGATGAAATAATGCCTATTTACCAGGTTTTCACCATTCGTAAGAATGCTATTTTTTCTACCAAGGCACCTGTTTACCAGGTTTTCACCAAGGCACGATTTTTTTTTTTCAATTTTTTGTATATTTTTTTTAAAATGTTTTTGGATTTTTAGAGATTACCAATTCTCAAGCATGATCACATTGGTTTTGCCCCAATGTCTAGCAAGGTATAGGACCTTACAGATGCATAAGAAAACTGTTGGATTAGAAGTGAATAGAAAATGATGGATGGAGTGAGTGAATGCCACCTTGAAGAACAGTCTCCCCAAGATTACCCAAGCTAGGGATAAAGAATATAGCAATGTTAGCTCATGAAGTGGTGATAAATAGAATATAGAGAAATGACCTAATGTCATGAAAAGCATGTGACCCAAAAGAGTAGAAACGTCAAGAGAGTTCTTGAGAACCTGTGTTGCATTTTTTGTTCTTTCTTTTGATCAAGACCAAGGGGTTAACTGATAGGACAACACCATCAAGAGAAAGGGTGATGTAGGTATAAGTGAATGTTTGGATTATGGTAGTAATGCTCAGAGATAGGAAGTATAGGCTTGGGATAAGAAAGATCATGATAGGTTATCATAGATATGGATGCCAATATGCAAAGCGTTCATGGATAGGCTCAACCTTGTCAAGGTCACTAGAAGGAACATGTATGCAAATGGCCTAGCTGGATGGAAAATATGATGGATAATATGACATGGAAGGAACTTGGCCCCAAGTGAAGAGTGCAAGTAGGAGGAATTACGCATGATGCCTGTTTTCTAGGTTTTCATCATGGTACTTATCCAAGGTGCCACAAGAAGTGGTTTTCACCATATGATGGATTTATTTCTCTTTACTTTTTCTACCAAGGTGCCTATTTACCAGGTTCTCACCAAGGCACTTTTTCTCCTTTTCAATCTCTTATTTATTTTATTTTAGGGAAGAATTTATGCCTCTTTCTCTTTGGATAGTTCTCCTTTGAAGGATATGAAATGATAGGCCAAGGCCACTTAAAGTATGCTCAAAGATGCTGATAGGGTGTTGGTAGAGAAGAATGATATGGAGGATAAGGAAGATGGTAGCCAAGGATTTATGCAATGAATTAGATGAAAGGAATGGAAGGATATGAGATAGATGGAATGTAGGGACCCAATATAGAAGGATAGTAAGTAGGTGTAGGATATTGGGTAGGGTATTGAAATTTTTGTGGAAGAAAAGATGGAAACATTGGCAAGATAAACATTGACACACATCTTGAAGGATGGTAGAATGATAGAGGAAAAGTGGATGAAATATCTTGAGATTTTGATGTAGGAATGGATATGGATCTTGGTACACAAGGACCCAATATGGATGAAGGCGTATTCATGGTAGTGGATTTTTGGATATAAGGACCCAAAATGGATTTGGAATAAAATGGAGTGGAAGCCTTTGGAAGCTTGGATGTCAATTCTGATTTTTCTTTTGTATGCAAGTATTTTAAGAATGACTTGGGAATCCACACAGTCTTTGATTTATCTTTCTTTTACGATGCTTTAGAATGCATTTCTTTAAGAAGGGACTCAGGAACCCACATTTTCTTTGATTTTTCTTTTTGCTTGGTGGACCTTTGTAGTCTCAATAGTATTTCTTCTTTGTTTGTATTCACATGTCGATTAGAATGGACATGGTGATCTTCATATGTAAGTGGATTCTTGGATTTTTTCTTTCTTTGTTTGACAACCAAATTTCTTCCAAAAGACTTGGTAATTGTGGATGAATAAGACTGATATGGCTGGTTCATAGGGGTGAGTTGATATGGAGGGTTCAAGGATGCATGTCTTTGTTGATCTTGATAGGAGATAGGGTAAGTGGATGACAAGCTAGGAGTGATAGGCATAATGGATGTAGGAATGTAAGGACCCAATATAGATGGAAGGTTTGATGGTTTTCATTTCAGGATATAGGGACCAAGGATAGATTTGGAGGATGGAGAAGGATGATTCTTGTGGGAAAATGGAGGAAGATAAGGTGTGTAATGTATATTAGCATCATTAGAGTGAGTTGCATGTCCAAAGCTCTCATCGTTAGGAGTCATCTTTATACTAGTAGGAACAACTTTCATAGGAACTGAAGCTTGAGGGGATTTATCGTCATGCCATGGCTTTGGAGGAATGATGGTTTCTTGAGGCAAATATAGAGAAATATGACAAAGGGATGATGGGATGCTTTGATCTTGACAAGGATCTTTGGATAATGCAGAGAGAATAATTTGATCTTGATTTTCAATAAGCTCATTGGAAGTAGAATGAATATCTTGATCTTTCTTAGGAGATGTAGGGATATGTAGCTCTTGAGATGGAGGAATATCTTCTTGGAAGAAATGAAAAGATATGAGGGGATCATCTTCAAATTGTAGGGATATGGGACCTTCGTCAAATGTTGGAGGGGATATGATAATGTCTTGATCTTGATCATTAGTAAGACTTGTTTCTTCATATTTCAGATCATCCTCTTGACATGGATCCACTTCGAAGGAAAAGATAGGAGTTTTAATATTCACGAGGGATTCTTGAAGGATTGCTAGAGAATCATGCAGAATAGGCATTGAAGCACATGAAAGCTTAGGGTCTTTGATCTCAGAAGTGTGGAATAGACTTGCAACAAGATTTAGATTAGCTTGGATTTCTTTTAAAGGCAGCCCTTGAGGGTAGACATAGTTATCAAGAAAATAATTAGGTTCTTTGTTTGATAGAGGGAATGTGGATAGCTTTGAAGCTTTGTGAGATGGAGGAATGGTGGAAGAATTGGAGGTGTCATGTGGGTCATTGCTAGACAAATTTTCATGATTTTGATCATGCTTGGAATTAGTATCTTGATCTTGATTAGATGAATCATTAAGATTTTCAACTATTCCCTCATCAATAAGATCTTGGATTTTATGCTTCAACTCCATGCAATCTGAAGTTGTATGTTCATTATGTCTATGATAGGCACAATAGTTGCTCAAGAATACAAAACCCCGTGAAGTTATTTGAGGCACCGTGATAAGATTATTTTTGAGAAGTTCTTCCAAAATGGATTCATAATATTGTCCTAAAGGAATGAATGTTCTATCCAATGGACAATTAGATTCATTTGAACTCTCCAATGAGATGTTGGATTCAATATTATGAGGTTGTTGATCAAAAATAGGATTGACATGATGTTGGGAAATAGCCTCTTGAACAAAGATAGGATCACCATAAGTAGGTATCTCTTTTCTTGAAGAATCATAAGATATGCATGAATCATGATCATAGGTAAAAGGAATGATTGATCTTAGTGAAGGAACATTTGATGATGTATCCTTTTCCTCTTTCAAGTCTTGAATTTGAGATTGTAAAGATTGGATTTGCTTTGATAAGGATGCAATAAGTTCTTCTTCCTTTCTGTTATGATTATAGTGTCCATCCCATTTTTTTTAAGCCATGTTGTTGTTGTTTTTGTTGGTATTGTTAGTGTCGTTGGTGTTGTCGTTGTTAGTAGTTTCCAAATCACTTGTTCTAGGTGCCGAAAAAGGATCGTACTCTTGTTCTTGTTGTGATTCAATGTGTATTCTAGAATTTTTTGAAGTGTCTATGTGTTGAATACATCCACTTCTTGTCCACACCATGTAGGATTAAATGATACTTGATTAGAAAAGAATAGCAACCTA
This sequence comes from Thuja plicata, assembly GCA_018584345.1. Classification (NCBI taxonomy): domain Eukaryota; kingdom Viridiplantae; phylum Streptophyta; class Pinopsida; order Cupressales; family Cupressaceae; genus Thuja; species Thuja plicata. The sequence continues at coordinate 2,174,617 of MU224545.1, forward strand.
TCACCTATAGTTTCAATTTTTGATAGACTAGCTTTACAATTGGTCAAAGTTGGTGAAAAATTGTTGATGTAATTGATAATGTTTGAGATCTTGATGAAGGTTAGATTGACCTTGATAGTGATCTTTAAACATAAAAAGGGTTAATATAACCAATTAAAAAATAGTTTGAGTTGATTGAAACTAATAGAAATAGTTTGATTTTCTAGGAACCAAGGTTTGATTTGAGCACTTTGAATATTTAGGACTAGCAATAGATGAAATTAGAACTTCCACTTTTGAAGTGATTTTTGAGATGAATAGCACAAAATGACCTTTGTTTTGGATAAAAAAGACAACAAGAACTTAAGGACAATGCTTTAGGACCAATTTTTTTGACAATCAAGACAATAAGAACTTAAGGGCAATGCTTTAGGACCAATGTTTTTGACAAACAAGAACTTAAGGGCAATGCTTTAAAATCAATGTTTTTGACAATCAAGACAATAAGAACTTAAGGGCAATGCTTTAGACCCAATGTTTTTGAGAAAATTTTGGAGTAATTTCTTGAGAAATTTTGTGCAAAGGAACCAACCACCGTTTTGAATAGAGTCGGTCATTTTTGGAATGCCTTCAAGATGTTTTGAATTATGAAAATTTTAGTGACACACACACAAAGCAAGTTGTTTTTGTCATGGTTTTGATAAGGATTGTTTGTTTTTAAAAATTTTGTGATTATAAGGGTACAACCACGCACTATCCCTACAAAATTGGCATAGAATGAAAATCACTTGCTCATAAACTTAGGTACACACCCATTTGCTAATCTGAATATGGCTATCACCAAGCACACAATGGCTCTAGTCATGATACCATATTATCCGGTTCCAAATGCAAATGGGGGCACGATATGATGAGTATCTTGGGGCAATTACTTTTTTCCTTGCACAAGGATTATCACCTTTGGGGGTGATCTGGGTAGCTTCTAATCCTAAAGTGTTTAGTAAGGTTCTCAGTTTAGTTGTATCCTCTATGTCTGCGCAAGCGCGATTGAGGCGTATAGCCCCATAGAGAATCTTGAAAAAAGGGGTCACAAAAATGTGATTGAGACCATTAGGCCACCCTTAAGTTAGACGTGAGCTGAGTATAATCTCAAATGACATTTGACTCCCCAGGCTTTAACCTGAAAGAGTAAATTTTTTTAACATGAGTTAGAGTGGTGTGGCTTACACCTTGTTCTCACGTGGGTCATCCCAGGATATTTTTTCCTCACCGACAGGCCCAACTAAAGGATAAAGCAAGTAAAGAGGATTGGCGTTGAAAAGAGGTCTAGATTTCTTATTTTCCCTAAGGGAAAAGAGCATACTCTCCTACTCAATAACGTTTTCTCCTATCAAGCACTTCAAACAAAGTTCATCTCCTCAAATCAAGAATTAATCTTCTATTTCATGTTTGAGTTTCTGATTTTCCCAAAGGAAAAAGAGCATAATCCTCTAATGAAACCAAAATTTAACCCTAAATTTGATGTTAAGATGCCTAAATTAATTGACAAAACACATTGCATATGAAAGAAAATTGTTCATTTCCTTCAATTTTAGTACAAAGCATAATTTGTGGTTAATTTTTTATTTTCCCAAAGGGAAAAGAGCATAATCCTCTATCCAAATTATGAAATGCATAAAAATTGTATTAAGTGTCAAAGTGTTTGAATTTTCACAATTGGCAACCTACAATAAACTTGTTAGTAGTTTCTCTCCATGGAAATCTTTTGCAAATGTCCTGCAGAACATGTTAGGCTGCTATATAGATAATAAAAATCATGAAAACAACCAAGTTAGTATGTTAGCAATCGAATTAATCCATGAAAAAAAACTCTGTTATTTTTCTCTTTGAAATCCAGACGATACTGCAGAGAACTAAAATAATAAAACCCAGAAACGATAAAAATTTAACCCCAAATGATAACGTATCCCATAAACGATAATACTTTTACTCCAAACAATAAAGCTTTCCATAAATGATAAAGGAATTACCAAAGACGCATTAAAGCCAAAAAAAAATTTCCAGAAAGGATAAAAGAATTACCGAAAATGATAAAAGAATTACCGAAAATGATAAAAGAATTACCGGAAATGATAAAATAATTACCCGAAATGATAAAAGAATTACCGGAAAAGATAAAAGAATTACCAGAAAAGATAAAAGAATTATCGGAAAAGCTAAAATAATTACCGGAAAAGATAAACTACCTGCAAACTTGAAAATGGTAAGAACAGAGAGCAGAATTTCATAAAAATTGAGCAATCTGTCCCACGGTGGGCACCAAAATGTGATGTGTAATTATGTATCTGCAAGTATACTGCACACAAACACTCAATAACTCATTATATCCAAGTTTAGTAAGATCCAATCAATGAAAAACATAGAAAACCTTGAGAAATCAAATTATTGCTTCCTATTCATGAAGATTCTACTCTAAATTGTAAATTGCTCTCAGATTAAGCATGTTAGATCATAGAATGACATTCATGAAATGAAAGATTCATTGTAAAAATGCCTAAAATGCTCAAGAACATGTTCAGTTATGCACAATTTGAATCAAATTATACAAATGAACTAGATTAGCATGCTAAAAATGATGAACTAGATGAGCTAAAACAAAATTGACATTATATCTGTGCTTGAATTCTATTCTCCTATATCAAATGAGCTTAGAATGGCTTCTTTTTATAGAGAATTCTTGGAGGGAAAGATTCAAATTTGAATTTGAATTGAGTGGTTGAGATACATCCATGAGGGATGGTTGAGATGAAAGCTTGCTTGATCCAAGTGATTACCTCCTATTGGTTAGAGGTTTTATCCTTGAGGCATGTTGAAGTAATATTAATTGTTTGATTTAGTTAATTCCTTTTAATTGATTTCTTTATCCATGTATTTAATTTTTTTGATTTGATTTAATTCATTCAAGGTTAATTGAAGAATTAATGAATTTTGATAGATGCATCTTGATGAGTTATCTTGGATTATTGATTTTTGATGAATTATATACTTAAACCGATCTAGTTTAATTATATAATTGTGGTTAGCTTGATATTGGTAGTATTGGTTAGGACCTAGAGGACTTAATTACAGATTAGAGCTTTTGATCTTATCAGACCATTTTTAGGTGATTACACCATCCTTTGCATTTTAACCCAGTTTGAAGAGTTCCTTTTAAGCCAATCATTATTACACACCCTCTGAGATTCTACAGGAGCCCTAGAAGAGGGTATTTTGGGTCCTAATAAATATAATCTCCTCTAATTTTTGCTTGTAATTCTTTTTAGTTTCGAGTAAAAAAACCAAAAAAAAAGGTTAATCTCTTTTATGAAATTATCATTAGTCATAGTCACCGCAGTTGTTAGCAACTCATTTTGCAGCACTAGCTTCAGAAAAAGATTCAAAGAATGGATATGAGATTTTTGCATCTTCCTCTGCTCTCAGTTTGACACTCCCTCCTCCTTGTTCCATCTTGGATCCCTATCAAGTTCGGTGCGTTCCTGAATGAGACAAGAAGCCATTTGAGTATAGTCTTAAGGGTGATCTAGCTCCGATTGAGAGTGGTTGTATCAGACAATCTGGACCCATGTGCCAAATTTTGATATGATCTTAATTAATCTTGGGTGTTCTTTGTTAAGATTCATGAGTAGACATAACTTTGGGGTTGCAAACTTCTCCAAGTAGGACTGCTTGAGATAAATGCTCAATTTGTTGGCAAATATTTGAAGAGTTAAAAATGGATATTTCCATTATTTTTCCTGCACATTTTATGTTCATTTTTTCCAAATGGGGTTCATTTTTCTGAAGATCATAGTCAACAATGTCAGAAAGATGATGAAGGTAACTCTCAGGATAAATGACAGAGATACAATCAGTGTATCAGAATAGTTATCTTAATGCAGAATTTTATCCAAAAATAATGGTAATGAATGATGTTGAATCCATTATTAAAGATGGCCAGAGCAAGAGACATTTTCACAAGGTCAAAATGTCATATAAAGGAGATATAAAGCATTGTTTTAGAATTTTCATACATTGTTGAGTGATACTCTGAGTCTAGAAGACCTAATGATAGTATCATGAAATAATTTATTCATTCTCACAAGAGCATTGAAGTGGGAACCATTATTTCACAGGCATATGCAGAATAGAGATGTCCAAAAATGATGATCTCAGGGGGAGGACATTCATGACATAAAGTAGAGACAATAGATATATGTAAGTATTTCCAAACTGGTTTTGTAGTACTGCTCGAGGAGATGGTTACGCATAAGCATTGAATAAGTCAAGGTGGTTAAGGGTTTCCCCTTTCCTCTCCACCTTTATTTCTCCTCATTTCCTATATAAAGGAGTGAGACCTATTGTATTCTCTATCTTTTGGCAATGCAAGAAAATTTTGTCAGTTTGTTTCTGCACTCTAAGACTTTGATCTTAGATGTAAATCTGAATTGCTTTCAATAAAAGAGGAAGGTTGTTTGAGACTTTGTGATAATCCAACCTATTATGTGATGACATTTTCTTGAGTTGATTGTGAGTACAAATTTTTTTTTCAAGGTGGATTTGGTTTCAATTGTGCAGACTTTGAGCTGCATATTGGGTTCAGAGTTATAATTTGGTTTCAGGTTTGGTCTTGGAGACTTTGGATTGTTTAGCAAATCTAAAATTAGCATAGAACGCTCAAGGAAGGGAATAGATTTCAGACTTTTTGCTGCTTCATTTTCTTTGTTTGTGCACGCAAGGTGGAATATGTGTTGGAGACTTTGAGCTGCACATGTACTTCACTCTTGATCTCAAAATCTCATAAGGAGCAATGGAAAGGCTTTGAGCTTTCATGAATTTGGTAGTTGTAAGGTGTACATTGTTATTATTACTTGCATTTAAAAAAGCATAAAAGGTTGATGAGAAGATTGATTGAGAATAATTTAAGCTTCTAATTTATTTTCTCGTCCTGGAGAAGTAAAAAATGACTTTGTGCCTTTATGGACACTTTCCTTCTTTTAAAATTATCTCATATCAAAATACTAGTACACAAAAGATTATTATTACATCTAATCTTTTGTTTATCAGAATTATTGCTCCAATAGATGCTTTGTAAATGAAATACAATATTTCTTTAAGATTGTATTGCAATAGTAACATCTATTCTGAAATAAGAGAATATGATGAATGTCCCGCCCTGATTTTGCTTAGTGTAAATAAGTAGTTAAGTGTTATATTGATTCCAGTAGCAATAAGAAGGGGAAGCCTTCCCTGAGAAGTAGGAAAGACTATGGCTCACATGTTGTACTTGGACCCACTATTTTCCAATTGATCCTAAAAATTGTCGGTTGCAAAATATCCACCCAACATTGACAAGAACATCAAAACATTGTCCATTTAATATCTCTCTTTGCATCTAAATAATTTATAGTTATAATTAATTCACATGTCTCACGTCTTAGTTCTCCTAAGGATCATGAAATAAATTTATTGTTTAAAATTTTCACTATTAAATATTGCTCATCAAAATTGAAACATCAAAATATTATCCATTGAATATCTCTTTGCATCTAAATAATTTATAGTTATAATGAATTTGCATGTCTCCCCTATAGTTCTCCTATGGACCATGAAATGATTTTTTGTGTTATGGTCTTGTAAGCATTCTCTAAGTGTCATATTAATTATGCATCCAAGCCTAAAATTAGTATAAAAGTCACACAATTATTTTTATAGTTTGTGATGATTGATATGGGTCAAATTTTGTATTGTTTATAATAAATTTAGATATCATGTTTTGCAAGAATTATAAAATGATACCATCATAGGTATGCAAATTATTTTATTGGCATGTGATGAAATTTTGTGGGCTTGTATGAAGAAACCATGCATGGCACGTATATGGTAAGATCATGTAGATCTATGGGTTTTTTTCTATTTATTTTTCATTACATATAGAGTAGAAAAACTCTTTAAATTGAATTTTAAAAATTCTTCTAAAATAGACAAAAAATAATTTTTAAAAAAAAATTTAAACGCAATTTCATAGCATAGAGGTATAGAGAGAATAGAATTGAGTGCTTAACCCATGAATTGTCTAAAATAGAGAATTAAGGACATGGATTGTCTAAATGATTTTTTTTCTAAAATAACAAAATACAGTGTAGCATTTAAGCTTTTCTACTAAATGATTCATTGGTAAGTTTTGTAGGGAGTGTATAAATTTATTGCTAAGTTAACATTAAAATAATTAATTGAATGATATGCAAGTAAACCTCTAGTCTTGTTGTATGATATAAGTGGATGGTAAATGTTACTAACAATATTGCATTCCAAATTATTTTTAATATCAAAAGAATTTTTAATCATAGAGATTCCACTATCATAAAAAATTCTAAAGACTTTGAAACTTTGTAAGACCCTAAAACAACCACAACAAATATGTATGAATCCTAGTAATCTAAAAGGACAAAAAAATCACTCCAAAACTTTCAAGTAACAAACTTCAAAGAATGTACCATCCAACTAAAAATATAACCAATCAATAAAAGAAAAGTCATTTCTCATAATGGGAGAGTCAAATGGGCATGAATTGTGTTTTTTCAAAGATTCAAGGTACCAAACTAGGCCACATTAAAAAGCTCTTCTATTAAATCAAACTTTCAAATTTAGTCAAAGTAGCGAATCACATGTAGTAGAAGACAAACAAAATATATTTGAGGATAAATATGCACAATACCAAAATAAGCATGCAAAATTACAATGACCTAGATTTTGTCACAAAGATTAGACATCTTGGTGCAATGTTGGATTAGATATAAACATTAGGCTGATGTTTCTATGCAGCCAAGGGTTTTTGTACTACAAATTCAGAGAACACTAAAATGTTATGAAGATGATGATGACCTACACATTCCATTACCTCTTCATTCTAGTAATGAGACTTTGTTAAAAAATGAAACTATAGCACTATCATGTTCTTCGAGCTAAGAAACGATGTGATAGAGCCTAAATTGGCATAAAATTGAATTCATTTAGACAATAATATGGATTATTTATTTTTAGAGAGATAATTTACAAGGCTATCATTGTAGAAAAAGATAGAGTATCAAATGCTATTTGGACCAAATGCCAACCAATCTTCACAATAATAATTTAGTTGTGTGAAAAATCAAGATAAGCATCTAAACAAAATCAACCACGATAAAGTAGACATAAAATATGAAGTAGACACAACAAGATAAATTAAAATCTCAAAATATAGATGATTCACCTATCGTAGTAGTAAAATACTCTCTTTCAATGGAAGCCTCACTCGAATAAAATAAGTTTAATGTTTTTGTCTTGTTAATTTAAATAGAGAGATTCTTGTGATGTGCACATTGAAAATTTTATTTAACATTAAATGAAGATAAGCAGACAAAAAATTATACAATGGGTGACAACATATTAATGATATTGATAAAAATCCTAGAATTTGAATATAGATAAAAATTAAACCATGATAAGGTAGACATAATATAAAGTATGAGAAACAAGCGAATATATTACCTCAAAATATTGATCATGCACCTGTCATAACATTAAATACTATATTGTGGGATGGAATCCCAACCAATAATAAGATAGATTTAAAATTTTTTATATTATTAATTTTAATTGAAAGATCCTTGTGATTTACATATTGAAATTTTTATTCAACAATTTATTCTTCTATTTGTATGCACTAGTTAGATTTTGTAATATTATTCTAGATGGCATGAAGTTATAGATTGTATTTGCAATAGTATTACAATACAATTATCTATCTTTGACTCAAATGTACCACTTTTTGACTCTTTCTGATTTGCAACTAGTTGTGCCTTCTATCCATGTCTCAATGATAAAATAGTTTGCGAGATAGATTTGCAAAAGATCGGGTATAATTGGGATTTTTTTGAAATTTTTGCTTCACATATATATCGACCCTATACAAGTTATGAACATATGGGATATGTGTCTAAATTTATAATGGTCTATATATTGTTGATGCTTTGAACTAAGAATTAGAATTTGGATTTAGTATTAATGGCCTACATATTGTCAATGTTTTTGTTTTGTTAATATAAACTTCGTTTAGGTTGGGGAACGATAAAATGAGAAGCACAAAGTATCTGCCAAGACAAGTAAACAACTATTTACAATAAAAATAATCACCATCAGCCAAAACATGGCCACAACCATAAATAGAGCTCGAGCACCTCGAACAAGCAGAAACCATAGCAGAGTGGCTCATCAACCGCTCAGGGGGGAGATCGAAACAACTCCAAATAGACAATACAACCACGTAGAGGCTAGTCCATCTACACTACTAGATATCTCTAATTTGGGTGGGTGGGGGTGCCTTGAAATCGCCAAAAGAAGGCCAAATGGTATCATTATGTATTAACCATATCACTTTATAAGGGTAATCCGTCAACTATAATTTATTACAAACATCACCATCCTTCCATAGAGTGACACCAACATTTATAGCCCAATCAACCACCTGATTCCAAGCTCTTTTGGTGTGAGAGTTCTTAATCCCTTGAAAATCCTTGATCACCTATTTATCCTGACTAATAATTGCCTCCATATTCCAATTCTACATTGTTCCCCCCTTCTTAGCTTCAATAATCAAACTAGATCCTCTCACAATCCATAATTTATTTTGTCCCTTCTATAGGAATCAGCCCAAAAGTCCAATGCAAACAAACAAATAGGTTTTTAAAAAATGTCTCTATTCCCCCTCCACCAACCTTACTAGAATAATTTTTGGTTATACCATTGATATTGAACTTAAGTCAATTGGCCTCTTGGGGTTGCCACAAAACCCGACTAGAGCATAAAGGAGTTGGGGGAAGACCCAACTAGAAGAAGTGTGCCCAAGAATCCCCTAAAACTATCTTGTTATCTTTGATTGACCAACAATTATCCTTATGGGCCTCTCGAATCTCGCTGATTGAAGTTTCCACCAAACACCATTTTCTTATCAATTCAATTTTTAGGTGTCTTGAAACACTCCTATTTATTTCTAACCAAAGGTACCAAATAATATTTGTCAGAGTCACATTCCAAATGAACTTCAGTTTAGGGCTATGAATTTTTAATTTTGAACTTTCCAACAATAAAGGAATATTTTGTGGGAGAATCCATGAAATATCCAATCTCGCAAGAAAAATAGTCCAAAGATGTTAGGAAAATTGTAATGAAGGAAAAAATGGTCATTGGATTTCACTTCCATCTCACACAACACACATATTGAAGGCCCATATCTTATAAAGGCCCTCAGACAATCCCAACTGAGAACCCTTCTCTTCAAGACAATCCAAAAGAAAGCATTAATTTTGGGACTCCGTGTTTTAACCAACCTTTACTATCAACTAGATTGAAATTCCCAAGATTCTAGAAATATTAAAAGAAATATTTCTTAATTGTGACTTTTCCCACACCATTATCATCCTAGGCTACTCTATCCTGCTTAGATCCATATAGAGGCTACTTAGCTAGCTCGAACTATAGATTCTCACATGCATTTCTAAACTCATTCATAGGGGTTTCTGTTAATGTTTGTAGCTTTAGTCGTATGATCATTAGAATACATATAATATATGTTGATTAATAATAATATAATATATATGTTATATTATTATTAATCATATGAAATTTAATATTTAATATTATATTATTATATTATTCTTAATAATAATTGATTGATGAAACATTATAAGATTGATTAAATTATAATTAATGGGAAGAGGCATGTCCTTTCTTATAAATAATAATGAATAGACATGTCCTATGAAGGGACATGTCTCTCCTAGCCTCATTCCCAATATAAATGAAAGAGAGATTATTGCATTTGGAAAAAAACATACAACATAGAGTGCTATTACATTTGCAGCTATCCTAAAAACTTAACATGGTATCAGAGCCAGACTGCAAATGTAAGAGAGTAGTTTGTTGATGGTGGATGTGTCATTGTCTCAGAAAATACAATCTTAGTATAGGGACCATATCTCACAAATCCACTGTTGGATTTTTTTGAATTTGTGATATGTTGGTAAAAACCCAATTTCAAAGAATCTCACTGGAGCCATTGGAGAGAAAGTGTGGGGTTCAAAATTTATGACGGACTGTGTACGGGTCTATGTGAAATTCCTGAAAGCAGATTTTATTAAAGAGATATATTAATTTGTTATGATCGTGGTCAAGCATTAACAAAGAATAATGTATTCAAGGAAGTGTGTCTCTTTCTAGAAAGAAATAATTAATTATAGAGTGTCACCTCTCTTGGAGCAATCAATTCACTTCACAAGAAGACATGAGTATTGTTCAATGATATAAGAGTGGGAATTGTACATTGTGGGGGGAATAATAACCAATGTTACATTTCCATTTGAATCATCCTTAGTGGAGAGTGAGAAAATGGTGATCATCCACTCTAGGTTGTGTCTTTGCATGAAGGTCTTCGACATTCCTAGCATGAACAAATTTATGATCTCCTGCAACGTGTCCACCACAAACAACTTCGAATTTTGATGAGATTTGATATTTCCTATACGGGCTCACCTTACAAAATGAAATATTTGAAACTTAAGATAAGTATTTCATTTTTTATTAATGCACATGAATTATTGAGTTTTAAATTTATGCTATGATATTGGCTAGTAAAATATTGTATGCTTCTATCTTTGGTATTTCTGTATAAGATAGTTTAGTTTATAAGCTATTTGTAATATCTCTCTGACATACCTTCAGGACAGAAGCACAAGAAATTTTTTTCAGAGGGAGTCTGACTCTTCAGAGGTAACTTTGGACGAGGAGCTAAGAAGATTGATATCAAACTCAGAGGGAGTTTGACAGTTCATCTTAAAAAATCTTGGATGATCAACAGATTGATATTTGCTTAATGATTTTTTCTCTGTGAGAGAAGTTCGAGGTGAAATCCCTTTCTTTCACCCTCTGTGTTGAGGCATGATGGATGTCATGTGTGTCACTCTATATTTTTAATGGGCTTACCCCTTGTGTACATCATGAGGAAGTGACAACTTCCAAATGATTATCACTTGTATTTGTAAGAGTTATTGAAAGGTGACGATCTTACAATAACTTGACCTTCTATTATGATAGACATCTTGTGATGGCTGAAATAGATCATAATACATAGAACTTGTGGATAGATCACAAATTGAGGAAATCCACATTAAAGCTTGAGAATCTTGTAGATAGAATATCCTATTAAGGAAATTCACTCAAAAACTTGTGGATAGAATCTCCAATGGAGGCAATCCACATGAGAGCTTATGGATAGAATTGTCAATGGAGGAAATCTACTCTAAAGCTTGTGATTTTGTGGGTAGAATCACTAATGGAGGAAATCCACATGAGAGCTTGTGGATAGAATCAACGATGGAGGCAATCCACTCTAAATCTCATGAGTTTTTGGATAGAATTGCCGATGGAGGGAATCCACATGAGAGCTTATGGATAGAATTATCGATGGGGGAAATCCACTCTAAAGCTAGTGAGTTTGTAGATAGAATCACCGATGGAGGAAATTCACACAAGAGCTTGTAGATAGAATCATCGATGGAGGAAATCCACCTGAGAGCTTGTGGATAGAATCACCGATGGAGGCAATCCACCTGAGAGCTTGTGGATAGAATTGGCGATGAAGGCAATCCACCTGAGAACTTGTGGATAGAATCACCAATGGAGGCAATACACCTAAGAGCTTGTGGATAGAATCACCGATGGAGGAAATCCACCTGAGAGCTTGTGGATAGAATCATCGATGGAAGCAATCCATATCTTGAGACTATGTTTTTATTGATTACATCAAGAGGATGATGCTTTTATTGCTTACATCATATGATTGATGTTGTCAAGTGGCATATAAGTGTTGACACATGATTTCTTTATCCTCCCTAGTTAAGAGGAAGTGTTGATGTTTTGCATAGCTATGGCGAGGGTCATAAGTGTTGACACAAGAGACCACTACACATTCTGTTTGATCATCCTCCCTAGCTAAGAGACAATGTTAATGTTTGTAGCTTCAGTCTTATGATCATTAAAATACATATAATATATGTTGATTAATAATAATATAATATATATGTTATATTATTACTAATCATATTAAATTTTATTAAATTTCATAGTAAATTATTATATTATTCTTAATTAATAATTGATTGATGAAACATTATAAGATTGATTAAATTATAATTAATAGGAAGAGGCATATCCTTTCTTATAAATAATAATGAATAGACATGTCCTGTGAAGGGACATGTCTCTCCTAGCCTCATTCCAAATATAAATGAAAGAGAGATTGTTGCATTTGGAAAACACATACAACATACAGTGCTATTACATTTATAGCTATCCTAAAAACTTAACAGTTTCCAAAGCCATCCAACATCTATTGAGGTGGGAGCCCACCAAGTAATCCACCACCCAAAATCTCACAACATCCTCAAAATGAGAAGCCAAAGGCCCAAAATAGGGCAAGTCCTTGAGAGACCCACCAATCACTCATTGATCCTCCAAAAAATGATCTATCTACCACCACCCAGTGATGTAGAGAAAAGAATGCAGATAATGTTTTTAACCAAGTGCACTTCAACCATTCAACCAAAACATCAAGGGTAAACCTATGCCTTCATTCCTAGACCACTACTATTAGACCTAATTGATAATCTTTGAACATAATTGCATTAGACATATCAAATGCAATTGACAAGTTTTATATGGAAATAATGCATCTTTGTATTAAGGTCATAAACATGAATACGCTTTACATAAATGTCCTACCCCTAAACTTGATGAAGATCATTTCCTGACTACTATAGAAGAGTTTTTCTCAAATCTTATTGATAATTCTCCTCAATTTTAGTTTGTGAAAAACATACTGAAGAATGAATTGCATTCATGTATTCATTCGAATCACATAAAGGGAATCATTTGGATCATGAGATTGTCATGGTTGCAAAACCGATCACTCAAGTTGCAGCTAGAAAGAAGAGTTTAATTTTTTTTAGATCAAGGGGATGTACCATAAGACATCTCTCTTGGTTGGAGGCCAATAGAAAATTAGATGTTCCACTTGTACCTGAGCATGAAGATACAATTGAAGAAGGGACTAGGGTATGTGCAGGATCATGGTATGCCAAACTAGGCCTTAAGTGGCAATGAAAATTCAGAAAATCAGGGTTAGGAAAGTTGACGTAAAAATTTGGACAAGTTATCAATCTTATATAAAAAATGCATAAGAAGAGAATCTGTAGAAAATTTAATCTAGTTTCTAAGCTACTATCCCTTCTTTAAAAAAAATATTCTATACATGGTGAAATTTCAAATTTCAATGCAGTAGTATGAAAATTTTAGGAAAAAGATAAGAAGGTGTATGTCTGACCACCTTAAACACAATCAAATGATAATATTTTTGTACAAGATTTTAGATATAAGAAGTAGACTCATGTTTGGATGTGACGCATATTTTTTTGTAATTTTTTTCCAAGTAAATAATTAATTATGATTTTTCTACTACAACTTTTCTAGAATATAAAAAATCTTGTGTCTGACCACCTTAACTTAGTCTTAAATTCATCAAATTGAATTTTTTTTTTTTTTAATATTGTAGTAGGAAAAGCATAGAATGTGACTCATATTTTGGATTTCAAAAATGTTATACCGTTTGAAAGTTACAACTATTTTTCAATCAGTCTATCAATCAGGACTAAAAAGAAAAGAAGTAGGTGTATGTCTTACCACCTTAAACACAATCAAATGATAATTTTTTTTACTAGATTCTAGATATAAGTACTAGATTAATTTTTGGATGTGACGCGTATTTTTTTGTAATTTATTTCCAATTAAATAATTAATTATGATTTTTCTTCTACAACTTTTCCAGAATATAAAAACTCTCGTGTCTAACCACCTTAACTTAGTCTAAACTTCATCAAATTAATTTTTTTTGGTTTTTTCCTTGTAGTAGGTGAAGCATAGAATGTGACGCATGTTTCAGATTTAAAAAATGATATACTATTTGAAAGTTATAGCTATTTTTCAATCAATCTACCAATCAGGACTTCTTTTTTACATCGCCACTTTTTGGCATACCATGATCTTGCACATACCCACTAAAGAATCATGTGTAGTTCAGTGGAAGCATTATAGATTCATGGTCTCATCTTGGAGTAGCAGTACATATGATTCATCTCAAGAAGGTGAACTTGTTCATTTCTTCCAAGAGGTGTTACATCAAACATTGACATCATTGCTCCATTTTTTCATGGTTCATCTATACAAAGTTGCCTATGAACATGCAAAGTACTGCAAGCTGCTGAAAAAAAGGTAGCTATTTTGTTGAGCCGGTAAACGGTTTCATCTGAAAAGTTGCATTGTTGGCCAGTTTTAATTAGGAAGGTTTTCTTTATTTTTAATAAGTGTGTTTGCACAAATTTGTTTTGTTTTAAATAGACTTTTCTTAGCGTCACCAACATCATCATTTTTGTATTTTTGATGCTTGACGCTATATCCCAATGGATACCAATGCACTTGGAGTTCTGGATTCTACATTCCTCATTGTTTCTAAGAACAAATGAGCTGCATTCCCCCAGTCAGAGCCAGTTGTTGTCCTCAATTTTGCATTCACAAAATTGTACAACCCTACAAAAATTTCATGGTTTAAATTATTCAAGACGAGTCTTTGTTTGGTTTTCCTTGATTGTTTGTTGAGTTTTTTTTTTTTTTTGCCTTAGGTTTATAGCCCTTGAAATTATGCTCATTTTGAGCTATCTTAGGCGTCAATCAAAGTTGTCTAGCTCAGGTTATTAAGGTTTTGAACATACTACAGGTGGAGTTTTTCTGCCTGATTGCATGTCTTTGTTTAAATCCCTTAAAAGTGAATTTTTATTGCTAAGTGCACGAAGTAAAGATATCATTTATATGTAAAGTAGATTTTAAATCTCACTTTAATTTTTCACATCATTCTGAGAAATTTTAATTATAATTTTAATGGTTTAAATATGTAGTGGTGGATTTTTAAGCCTTTTTGCATATTATTATTATTATTAAAATTATAAGGTTACATATGTAAAATGAACAGTTAAGAAGGGTTTTTGTTTGATATTGCATATAATCACAATGCAAATCATGTTTAAAAGTCCACTGTCAATGCAATGGAAAAAAATCACTCCAAAACTTTCAAGTAACAAACGTCAAAGAATGTATCATCCAAATAAAAATATAACCAATCAATAAAAGAACAGTCATTTCTCATAATGGGAGAGTCAAATGGGCTTGAATTATGTTTTTTCAAAGATTCGAGGTACCAAACTAATCCACATTCCAAAGATATTCTATTAAATCAAACCTTCAAATTTAGTCAAAGTAGTGAATCATATGTAGTAGAAGACACATAAAATATATTTTAGGATAAATATGCATAATATCAAAATAAGCATGCAAAATTACAATGACCTAGATTTTGTCACAAAGATTAGACTTCTTGGTGCAATGTTAGATTAGATATAAACATTAGGATGATGTTTCTATGCAGCCAAGGGTTTTTGTACTACAAATTCAGAGAACACTAAAATGTTATGAAGACGATGATGACCTACACATCACATTACCTCTTCATTCTAGTAATCGGACTTTATTTAAAAATGAAACTATACCACTGTCATGTTTTTCGAGCAAACAAAGGATGTGATAGAGCCTAAATTAGCATAAAATTGAAGTCATTTAGACAATAATATGGATTATTTGTTTCTAGAGAACTAATTTACAAGGCTATAATTGTAGAAAAAGATAGACTATCAAATGTTGTTTGGACCAAATGCCAACCAATCTTCACAATAACAATTTAGTTGTGTGAAAAATCAAGATAAGTATCTAAACAAAATCAACCATGATAAAGTAGACATAAAATATGAAATAGACACAATAAGCTAAATTGAAATCTCAAAATATAGGTGATTCATCTATCGTTGCAGTAAAATACTCTCTTTCGATGAAAGCCTCACTTGAATAAAATAAGTTTAACATTTTTGTCTTGTTAATTTAAATAGAGAGATTCTTGCGATTTGCACGTTGAAATTTTTATTTAACATTAAATGAAGATAAGCAGACGCAAAATTAAACAATGGGTGACAACATATTAATGGTATAGATAAAAATCCTAGAATCTGAATATAGATAAAAATTAAACCATGATAGAGGTAGACATAAAATATAAAGTATGAGAAACAAGCGAATATATTACCTCAAAATATTGATCATGCACTTGTCATAACATTAAATACTATGTTTTGGGATGGAATCCCAACCAATAATAAGATAGATTTAAGATTTTTTATATTATTAATTTTAATTGAAAGATCCTTGTGATGTGCATATTGAAAATTTTATTCAACAATTTATTCTTCTATTTATATGCACTAGTTAGATTTTGTAATATTAGTTTAGATGGCATAAAGTTATAGATTGTATTTGCAATAGTATTACAATAAAATTATATAGATTTGACTCAAATGCACCACTTTTTGACTCTTGTTGATTTGTAACAAGTTGTGCCTTCTATCCATGTCTCAATGATAAAATAGTTTGCAAGATAGATTCAAAAAAGATTAGGTATAATTGGGATTTTTTTGAAATTTTTGCTTCATATATATATCGACCCTATACAAGTTATGAACATATGAGATATGTGTCTAAATTTATAAAGGTCTATATATTGTTGATACATTGAATCAAGAATTAGAATTTGGATTTAGTATTAATGGTCTACATATTGTCAATGTTTTTGTTTTGTTAATATAAACTTTGTTTAGGTTGGGGAACCATAAAAAGAGAAGCACAAAGTATCTGCAAGACAAGTAAACACCTATTTATAATAAAAATAATCACCATCGGCCAAAACATGGCCACACCCTTAAATATATCTCGAGCACCTCGAACAAGAAGAAACCATAGCAGAGTAGCTCATCAACCGCTTAGGAGGGGAGATCGAAACAACTCTAAATAGACAATACAACCACATAGAGACGAGTCCATCTACACTACTAGATATCTCTAATTTGGGTGGGTGGGGGTGCCTTGAAATCGCCAAAAGAAGGCCAAATGGTATCATGATGCATTAACCAGATCACTTTATAACGGTAATCCCTCAACTATAATTTGTTCCAAACATCACCATCCTTCAATAGAGTGACACTGACATTTATATCCCAATCAACCACCTGATTCCTAGCTCTTTTGGTGTGAGAGTTCTTAATCCCTTCAAAATCCTTGATCGTCTATTTATCCTGATTAATAATTGCCTCCATATTCCAATTCTACATTGTTACCCCCTTCTTAGCTTCAATAATCAAACTAGAGTCTCCCTCAATCTATAATTTATTGTGTCCCTTCTATAGGAATAAAAAATGTCTCTACCCCCCACCCCCCTCCACCAACCTTACTAGAATACTTTTTGGTTATAACATTGATATTGAACTTAAGTTAATTGGCATCTTGGTGTAGCCACAAAACAATACTATAGCATAAAGGAGTTGGGGGAAGACCCAACTAGAAGAAGTCTACCCAAGCATCCCCTAAAACATTCTTGTTATCTTTGATTGACCAACAGTTATCTTTATGAGCCTTTCGAATCTCACTGATTGAGGTTTCCACCAAACACCATTTTCTTATCAATTCATTTCTAGGTGCCTTGAAACACTCCTATATTTCTAACCGAATGTACCAAATAATAATTTTTAGAGTGACATTCCAAATGAAAATTAGGTCAGGGCTATTAATTTTGAAGTTTGAACTTTCCAACAATAAAGGAAAATTCTTTGGGACAATCCATGAAATCTCCAATCTCAGAAGAAAAATAGTCCAAAGATGTTAGGAAAATTGCAATGAAGGAACAAATGGTCATTGGATTTCACTTCCATCTCACACAACACACATCTCAAGGGCCCATATATTCTAAAGACCCTCAAACAATCCCAACTGAGAACCCTTCTCTTCAAGACAATCATAAAGAGATTAATTTTGGGACTCCATGTTTGAACCAAATTTTACCTTCAAATCGATCGAAATTCCCAAGATTCTAGAAATGTTTGAAGAAAATTTTCTTAATTGTGACTTTCTCACACTATTATCATCCTAGAATACTCTATCCTCCTTAGAAACATACATAGGATACTTATCTAGCTCTAACTATATATTCTCACATGCATTTCTAAACTCATTTAGGGGTTTCTAAAGCCATCCAACATCTTTTGACGGGGGAGCCCACTAAGTAATCCACCACCCAAAATCTCACAACATCCTTAAAATGAGATGCCAAAGGCCCAAAATAGGGAAAGTCCTTGAGAGACCCACCAGTCATCCATTGGTCCTCCAAAAAATGATCTATATACCATCACCCAGTGATGCAGAGGAAGGACTGCAAATAATGGTTTTAACCAAGTGTACTTCAACCATTCAACCAACACATCAAGGGTAAACATATGCCTTCATTCTTAGACCACTACTATTAGGCCTACTTGATAATCTTTGAACATACCGACATTAGACATATCAAATGAAATTGACCATATTTATATGGCATAAATGAGCATAGTTAACTCCTTGTTGATGATGTTAAAAAATGCAACAGTTCATTAGTACCAAACTTCTTATTTTGTTCAACCTAGAGGAGAAAACTTTAGTATTCTAAAGGTCATACAAAGTACAAGTACATTTCAAATGCTTAAATAGTGACTTGAAATAATTCTCACATCATTATTAGAGTGAGTTCTTTGAGCATGCAATCTAAAAAATACATTTTCATACATTGTCATCCTTTAACACTGCCCCTTTAACATTGTCATATATTGTCTTCCTAGGATAGCCAACCATAACTCATGCAAAACACCGCATAACACTCTAAGATTTGGAGGGGTTGTAGTTAATGTTGGCACAAACCTACCTCCACACCAATTTTCATGAATTTACAATAGTAGGAAGTTGTGTTATGATTAAAACATTGTCACTAGAAACCCTAGCTAGGGTTTAGGCCCGTTAACATAGAAATTAAAATATCTTCAACAAAATGGAATGAAATTTAATAAAACTAATTGCAAAAGAAAGATAATTCAAAACACTATATTATCCAATCATGTGTAGAGTAGTAAATGGTCATAAATTCTGTACAAAATCAAGATTTTAGACTACAAACAGATGAAAAACACAAGAAAGGTTTCAAAAACTAGTTGATTTTCTTCTTCACCCTCCAAAAACTGCTCTTCTCATTAAAAAGAGATCGTTGACATCAATTTCCCTCATTTTCTAATTTTCACCAACTAATTACATGTCAAGTTGTATTTTTTTTTTAATGTAACTTTTGCTTGACAACATTGCAACATAGACAACTAATCCCCTAAACATTCAAAAATAGTTTTCCATGACCCCAATTGGTCTCAAATGACCTTATTTGACTAAAACAAATCAAAAAAACTTTTTAACATGACACCAAGTGCATCCAAGGATGCCCCTTCATTATAATTCCAAGGGGAGAGAAATAATTCAAGTTTCACTTGAATGAAGGTATGCAATAGTATAACCATGTTTGATGATGTAACCTCATTCATCCTTGAGTATCATCTTCAATTGGGAGGCCTTTCCACTTGAATAAATATTGAAGGTATTGTTTCTCCTTGTCATCTTGAGCTCTTTAGGGTCAAGCATAGCTCAAAAAATCACCGACTTATCAAGGATAACTTAACTTATCACAATAAGTTTTGCACGGTGATAAAATGCAACACTTAATCGCCAAAACTTATCATCAATAAATTGGTGATAAGTGGAATAAATATTGTATGTGGCTGCATAATAAGATCTGGTGTCAAAACAAAAGCCCATTTTGCATTTTGTGAATTGTATTTTATTGTCTTGGCAAAAAAGCCTTCCAATGTTTTGAAAGGTGAATTGTAAGGATTTAGATCGATTTTAGCAAATTTGAAGCAATTTTGAAGAGGTTTTGAAGCAAAATTGGATTCACATGTAATTTTTCAAAAAAAAGCAATCTTTTTAAAATCATTTTATCTTCTCTTTGTTGCATCTAGGTTTATAGAAACTCTATAATAGCATTTCCTAAGTACTCTAAATTATTTTAGAGTGTAATTAGAAAGATTTTACACTAATTTTTAATGATTTTTTCATTGTTTTATCAAGAATCTCATATTTTCCTAAAAATTTCAAACCCTAACAGTTTTTTCTTCAAGTTTCAACTATGTTTAAAATTATTCAAACTAATTTTGTTTGTTTGTTATTTTTTATTAAAATATAATATATTAATTTACAGTTTCAATTTGTACATGTAGGTTAAAATTTAATTGAAACAACAAATAGAGATTCTTCTACAAATGCATCAATTTTAGGGTCTGTGAGTGCCTTAGTAGATGCATTCTCATCTAGATATGTAGGCACACATCCTAAATGGGCTAGAGATATAACTTGGAAGTATTCCTTTGAAGGATCCAAATCTAATTTTGTAATTTTCATAAAGTGTGAAAAATTAATTAGTTGAGGGTTATACCACTTCAAATACCACCTTGCAAGCATCACAGAGCATGATACAAGGGTTTTTGAGAAGATCACAGAAGAAATAAAAAGAGAAATAAATTCATTTCTCGCTACCCATGAAGAGAAAAAATTGCAAAGGGAAAAGACAAAAGTAGCTATGAGGACAACCATTGTCGAATCTCAAGGTGTTTCACTCAACCCTGATGAGGAAGGGGCAATAATTGAGGGCATAGTGGGCTCTATTCATGGCCCACATATCCACAAATTTAGCATCCCCTTGTCCACCACTTCTACTACTTGTAGTAGAGCACCACTATGGGTACTACAGACATCTTCTACAAATATAGTTTTTTGTGCATTAGCAAGTAGACATTTATTGTGTCAATTTCTGGTACTTCAACAACATCCCTTTCAATGTTGCAGAAAAATTAAATTAGCTAAATTTGGTTAGCGAAATAATTGTGGAACAAAAAGGCTACAAGGTGCCTTCTTGTACAGACTTGAGTGGGAGGTTAGTTCATTTGTTTTAGTTTTTAAATGTTTTAAGTTAGTTTTGAATCTTTTTTTTATCGGTAATGTACACTTTTGATTGGAGTGATAACCAGTGAGGCCACAAATCTGGGGGACCTCATCCCCATGAAACCAACACATCAGACCCGAGATCCAGATAGCCCAGCAGGGACATCGGCCTGGGTCGTCCGGGTCCGCGAGCACACAAGCACTAGTGAGGGTCAGACAACTGGATCATGAACACCAATCTTCAACCTCCTCCATCGCAACAGTGCACTCCCTCATTAATGATCCTTTCTGACTCCCGTGACTGCTACGCAGAGCATATGCCGAGTGCTGCCTATGAAATTTGAACCTTGAATTATACTGACCAACAATTCCTTCTGACTCCTATGCCCAACATAGACTGTCTCGCTTGATTTTACTTCCTGTGGTTTGAACATTGAACCTCCCAGTTACTAGGGCTCGCAGTCATCGCTGCGTTGTGAGCTCATGCTCAATTAGTTTTGAATCTTGATAGCTTATGTTGAATTTTAATTTTTAGAGTGTAGACTAAATTTATGTTCCTTTTTATATATGGTAATTACTTATTTTTGTTGAATGCAAGTTATGCTTTTAATCAAAATTGTGTACTTAAAGTTAACGTTAATTTTGTTTGTAATTTTAGGTTGCTCACATATGTAGTTTCTAGGGCAAAATAAGTGGTGGAAGAACAAAAACTACAATGGAAATAATGTGGTTGCACCATTCCTTCAAATGGATGGAAAGATGAGAAAAATTGTGCCATCGTTAATGTTTTGGTTTCTTGCAAGGATCATTTGGTGTTTTTGAAACCTATGGATGCCTCCAACAAAGTGAAGACCACTGAAATTTTGGTTCTAATATTAGAGAAAGATTTAGTGGAGGTGGGAATTGATAATTTGGTGCAAATCATAACTGATAATGCAACAACATATGTGGCATAAAATAAGATCCTAAAAGACAAATCTAGTATACTTTTTTGGACTCCTTGTGCAACACATGTCCTTGATCTTCTTCCGGGGGACGTAGGAAAACTATATTGGGTGAGTCTAGTTGTATAGGATGCAAGAAAGATCACAAAACACATCTAAAATCACCCTTGTGTTCTTTTCTTGATGAGAGAACACACCCAAGGGAAGGAGTTGCTAAGAGTGCGAGTCATGTAAGGTTTGCAACATTTTTCTTAATGTTTCAAAGTATTCTTACTTCCTTGACTTATTTAAAGTAAATGTTTGAGTTAAGCATGGCTACAATCAAGTTATTCAAAGAAGCTTGATAGATAAAGTGTTGCATCTATTGTCTTTGAAAACCAATTTTTACAAAGGGCTACAAAGATTGTGAAGGTAACTTGGAAACTTCAAAACTTGAATATATTTTTTGTATTCAAATATTTTATTACTAATTTATAACTTTAATGAATAATATTTTTGTACTTTTCAATTGTAGGTGTCAGAGCTCTTGATTAGAGTTCTTTGATTGGTTGATGAAGATAAAACCCCAATGGTATATCTCTATGAGGCCATGGATAGGTCCAAGGAGGTTATAAAAAATTTATAAAAGGGGGACAACCTCAAATTTGACCTCATATGGGAAATTATTGATAAGAGATGGAAAAATCAGCTCCACCAAATCATTCATGCTACAGGCTACTTCCTCAACCCTCATTTTTCTCTTCTCACCACCCTACTTGGATCCCAATGGAGACATCATAGAGGGCATCACTGAATGCATGTAGAGGATGATACCCGAGTTTGAGGTGAGAGACCTCATTTATTAAGAGTTGGACATGTATGAGAATGCAAGTGGCAAGTTAGTATCTTGAAACATGGCGAAGAGAGGAAGAAACACTCAAACCTCAGGTATAATATTGGGAATTTCAGAGTCTTTCACATACATGACAAGTAGATAAAAATTAAAATATGTTTTCACCTTTCTTTCTAACTCTTCAATAATTTATTTTGCAGATGCTTGGTGGAAAGATTGGGGTGGAAATGTCCCAAATTTGCAAAGTATTTCCCTCTAAATCTTAGCACAGAAACGCCTCAATGACCTTATCTTTGTGCAATATAACCTTCGGTTGTGCACAAGGAAGGTAGAGGAAAAACTAGTCGGTCCACTTGATTTGGATCATATAGATCCTTACTATGATTGAACATCACAAGAGAACCGTTGATTGTTTACAGAGGATGAGATCTACAATTTGGAGAAGAAGACTATGGAGAGGTGGATTTGTAGTGGGATTGGATGAAATTCAGGAGGATGAGGAGGTTGAGGATGATGAGGAGGAGTCATTTCCAAAACCAACACCATCTACTTCTAGGATGGAGGTTGAGTCACTATAAGCTGTACAGACAGAGGAGGCACATCCATAATGGAATTTTGGGACTAGACCCCCTACCCCTCCCATAGTTTTTAATAGAGATACAAAGAAGGGAAAGAGGGAGATGTATACTATTTTTTATGTTGTACTTGTATTTACTTATATTTTTTCAAAGACAATTTTCTATTTTAATTTTGCTTCAAGCTATCAAGTTACTAGCCATCAACATTCCACATGGGTATGTCATTTTTTACCCCATTTGCATTTAAATATATCAAGACTCGTCTTGTTTCTTTTGTTTACTAATTTATTGACTCGTTAGATGCATTTGTTCACTGAATTATGCAAAAAAATGCATTTCTAATTAAATTTAAGCAAATTTTCTTGAGTTACCAATTATTTTGCCGATAAGTTGCCAAGTAATCACCGATTGTTTGACATTTTGTTTTGGCCCTTGGCAATAAGTTTCCAAGTACGATATTTTCAACTATAGTGTCAAGGATGCATTCCATATCCATAGGTCTACTAGGTGGAAGGTCTGAGACCCAAGCAACATCTGAAAGTGGTTTTAAGACTCCATTATCTACAACAACATCCCCTTTGTAAGGGTGCAAATCAAAAACATTTAAGATAGGGGAGATGTCAAATCCCTTGGGTAGCAAAAGTTTATAAGCATTATTTGCAAACCTATGCACAATCCTAAAAGGCCCTATCTTTTTCATCTGAAATTTAGAGTATTGACCTTTGGGAGATCTCTTTTTCCTGAGATGGGCTAAAACCAAATCCCCAACTATGAAATGAACTTATCTCATCTTCACACTTACTCTTTTCTTGTATTTATGAACACTATGTTGGAGTTGATCCCTTACTTGTTGATGGATCTCTTGTATAGAAATAGAAAATTGCTCCCCTTCTACACTTTTTCTCTCTATTCCACTAATATCCCTCAATTCAAATACCCCTCTAGGATACATACCATAAACTATTTGAAAATGACTCCTCACAACACTCCTGTTCACTGAGTCATTATACGAAAACTCTACTTGAGGCAAGACAAGATCCCACTGAGTAGAATGTTCCTTGGAGAGACATATCAAGATGTTTTCTAAGCTAATATTAACCACTTTAGTCTATCCATTCATTTGATAATGATAGGCAGAACTAAAACTAATATTGGTTCCAAGTTTTGTCCACAAGGTTCTCCAAAAATGCCCAATAAATTTACTATCCTGATCTGAAACTATATTGAAAGGAAAACCATGAATTCTAAATTTTTTTTGGAAGAATAATGTAATGTCCAGACTTTGAAATCTTTCCTTGGATGACTCCTGAGACATACACCTTATACATGTTTGGGGTCGTACGGTATAAATGTGGGTCATACATTCATACTAGATGTCGTACGGTGTGGTCTGTTGGTCATACAATATGATTGTTGGGTCGTATGGTGAAATTTGTGTTGGGTCATACGGTATGGATTTTTGGGTCATACGATGTGGGATTGAGGGACGTAGGGTGTGGGTTGTGGGTCATCCGGTGTGGCCTATGGGTTGTACAGTGTCCGTACAGTTAACACAGTGTTACCTCCAGACTTGATACACACATATATGTTTATCCTTCTTTCTTCGTATTGAATTAATATACTCCATAATGAAATTAGTGCTCCATACAAATATGGAACAAGTAATTGCAAGAGGAAATCATATTAATAATTGATAGTGCTTCATATTTTCCAGACCCAAAACTAGAGAAAAAGAAGAGTAGGTGAGGGTTGAATCTAACCAATACTGCAAATACCAAATAGGGAGGATCTTTCACTTATGAAATGGAAGACAACAGAATTCCAACAGGAATTTGTAATTACAAATAAAATATCAAAACTCAACATGATAAATACATCCTACGCATCGATCATAAATACCCATTGGACAACTCGTGAAGTGCACAAATAAAGCCGACACAACAACACCTACACCTACACATAAATAAAAGATGGGCCCCAAATAAACTAAATTGATCGAAACCCCAATGAAATTATTATTAATTATTTAATGATAGGGATATAACAGTCCTCCTGTCCCAAATATTTATTGTCATCAAGCAATCGCAAATTGGGGTGTTTCTGCTCACCCTCCCAGGTGGTGTCTTCTAGCGGTAGATCTTTCTAGCGTACAAGAAATTATTTGATCGTGTGTGTCCTCGACCTCTTCTCACAAGTTTCAATGATCTTGGCTGGCTCTAACACTAACTTCCCTCCTTTTTTGAGGGGTGGTAGATCAGTTGAGACCATGATGTGTTGACCCACAACTTTCTTCAGGCAAGAAACATGAAAGACGTTGTGGATTTGACTACCTTCAGACAGGTCCAATTCATAGGCAACTTCACCTACTCTTTGTACCACCCGGTAGGGTCCATATAAATTTGGCTTCATCTTGTCCTTGCCACATGTCTTCAGGGAAGATTATTTGTATAGTTGAAGCCAAAGGTACACCAGATCGCCAACTTCAAAACTTATCTCTATTTAAATTTTGGTGTCTGTCAGCATACATCTTCTGCTAGTTCTGGGCGCTTTGAATATTTTCCTTGAGAGACTTCAAAATTTCCAACCCTTCCTGTAGCTAATCCTTGGCCCTTAGCACATGGCTATCACCTAGTGCCATATCAACAAATGATGGCGGCTCATAGCCGTACACTGCTTTGAAGGGCGCAAAGTCAATCGACATGTGGTACGTGGTATTGTAGTAGTGCTCACCCAAATGCAACCACTTAACCCATGTCTTCTATTGTGTCAAAACATAGTTCCTAAGGTATCCTTCCAGCCACTTGTTCACAATCTCGGTCTATCTATTAGTCTGCAGGTGATAACTAGTGCTCAGTGACAACTCCATCCCTGCAAGCTGAAATATTTTTTTTCCAAATGATTTTAAGGAAGCAACTATCACTGTCACTGATGATGTTCTGAGGGAGACCATGAAAGAAAAACACCTCACAAAAAAATAGAACTGCTACTTGTGTGGCCTGATATCCTAAAAAAATGGAAAAGAAGTGTGCATACTTGGTCATCTGATCGAACACCATGAAGATACAATCCTTCACTTGCACCTAATTGGGAAGCCTTGATATGAAGTCTATCGAGATGTTATCCCACTTTTTCTCAGGTATCGGTAATGGTTGTAGTAGACTAGCTAGTAGTGTGTGCTCAGATTTGTTATGCTGACAGGTAGCACATTCCCAAATGTATTGTAGGAAATTGTTCTTGAGACCCTTCCAGAAGAACCTTTCTTTGATTTGTCTGTAGGTCTTTAGGTACCTTAGATGCCCAATCAAGGATGAGTCATGCATCTCCTTTAAAATTTTCTCTTTCATCCTGAACTTGGGCACTAAATAAATCTTGTCCTTATAATAAATGATCTCGTTGACCACCTTGTATCTGTTGTCATGTACTTTTCCATCCATCAACTGACACACAAAAGGGTTCTTAGAATATTTGACCAACAGGTATGCCTTCCAATCCACCAAAATCTAAGACAACATGCATATGGTGGGCTTCCTTGATAAACCATCAGCCACAACATTAGTCTTCCTTTTCACATACTCAATATCAAAGTCAAACGCCTAGATCTTTCTCACCCACTTCTGTTGTCTTTCATTCAGCTCCTTCTATTCCAAGAAATACCTCAGGCTATTGTGGTCCGTATGGATGATGAACTTAGATCCCATGAGGTACTATCTAAAAATTTTTAGGGCGTACATGATGGCTAGCATTTCTTTGTCGTAGATGGAATAGAAATTCTCCACTCTCAAGAGTTTCTGACTCTCGAATGCAATTGGGTGACGGTTCTGCTTAATCACATGTCCACCAAAGGTGGATGATCCTCCATTATGCAAAGAAGGCAATTTGTATACACTACCAAGAGCATCCACAATAGTATAGAATGTAGAGACAAAGATTGAATATTCAATGCCTAGCTTGGAAAGAATACATAATATCAATTGTTCATCCTCTTTAGTAATTCCATAATTAGAAAGCTCCAATCTATTAGAATTGAACTTAGAAAAAAATTCTTGAATATTGTCAAAACCTCTCGGATCTATATTTATGAGTTGATTCTCCGATCTGAATTTTCTCATTCTATCAGGTTTACCAAAGAGTCCCTCCAAGGTTGTCCAAGCATCATGAGGATGTTTGCAAGATGCAATATGATATAGAAAATTAGGAGAGATGGATGATCTAAGAGATCCAAGTGCTTTATCCCTTTAATCAAACCATTTTCTCTTTTCTTCAACACCTGTAGCTAGTTCTAGATCCTATCCAAAAGTGATTCTATTTAATCCAACACTTAAGAATTCAATAACAATATATTATTTCCATTCATGATAGTTATATGGAGTGAGGAATTTGACTTTTGAAAAGTTCATCATACAACCAAAGAACGATACAAAACAACTGAAAACTTCTTCAAATCACTGATGAAAATTAGAAAACCAAAATCTAAGGATTAACCAAGTGCATATATAGCTCCAAAAATGACCTATTTATGAAAGTGATATTTCCACTCCAAATCACTGCAAACTAATCCCAAATATGGAAAGTAGACGAAGAATCATGCACTTTCAAAAACAATTGCACCTGGAAATATTACCGTAGGTGCCCAAACGAAGCCTCTGAAGTTCCAAAATACAGGATTAGATAGATATAGTCATGAAAATCTACACTTTGTGATCAATCTGGCTACTAAAATCAGAAAATAATTCCAACATTGTAATCTTCACGAAATTCTAGCCCAAATACATAAAAAAAAATTGCTCAAAAAAAAGACTTAATATGAGCAAGATATGAGCCTCTGAAATTAGATAGAAAAATAAAAAAACTCAAATGGTGAAGGGTAGGAATGTGCAACCAGTGATGATGGTAGCAATATAGGTGATAAAATTTGACATTTCGTATGATCGTCACAATAAAAAGTTAATGACTCTTTTTGATGGTAGAATGGGCGTCAAATTTAGCCTTGTGAAACTAAATGCGTGACAAAAAAATGCCCTCATGTTGACGTGGCATGAACAACTGCTTGCGTGGCAGAAGAGAGATGACCATGTATCTGTGTGATTTGGAGGAAGACTGGGCAACGAATATAGCCTGCAGCAATGCTGGAGAGGCGGCTTGTGGTGGGGAACCTCTGCTACGGTGGTGGCAACTGTGGGAATAATCCCACATTCCTTGTGTGGGAAGATATTTTCTTGTTATAATTGCCAATGCACATCAACCAAGTAAGTAGAATTGTGGGTTGTGGTGTGACCAGAGGCTAGGGGAAATGCATCCATAATCGTTTAATTCTTATGTTGCGAGGCCAAGGGAATTGAGAATGTGCCTCGGCCGCTCATTTTGATTGAGATCGCCACTCTGTGGCACGGGACTAGGGCAGATCAGCAGTCACTTGACATGTTGGAAGATGTGTAAATGAGATGCAATCCAAGGTGGCAATGGATATCGGGCACAATATTTGCACCCGGCTACAGCCCAGTCTAACAGCAAATTGTTTTGGAGAAATTATATGATTAAATAATTTTGAACATATGAAATTGAATCCCCTTGAAACCTTTGGAACAAATGAAATTGTTTAAGTTTTGTAGTCATCATTTTAAATTATTTAAATTGTTTTATATATTATTTAATAATAATAATTGAAAAATATATCAACTTTTAGATATAAAGAATATAAG
>MU224545.1:2212731-2231814 GCA_018584345.1 Thuja plicata
TTCAAAAATAATTTATATAATATTTGATTAAAATAACTATTTATATATGTATATATATGAACTAACTTACAACATTTTTAGATATTATGTAGTACAAAATTAAAATTATATGATGAAATATGTTTTTAACTGAAAAAGTAAAGATGCAATAAATTGTATGAAAATATTTAATAATTTTTTATAAATATTAAAAATAAAATTGATATTTTTATATCTAGAGAGTTGAGATGGACTTACCTCAATTAAAGGAGATTTGAACTTTCCAAAACCTCAAATATATCTGTCTCCTTCAAGTACTCTGCAAAAAAAAGGGAAAATATAGAAACATTCAATCAACTAGAAAAATGGGAAAATGTAGAAACATTCAATCAACTAGACAAAATGTAAAAAATTTCATTCAAACATACAACATTAAATAGAATTGCTAAAGAGAGTTGCATTATTTACCTCTGATTTCACCATGTTTCTATTCTTTCAATCATAATTTTCAGTTGGGTGGCTTTATTCTCTCAATTTCTGTAAAACACAGACGAGAAAGCAAGAGGCACAGAAGGTATAACTGGAAATTCTGTTATTTTCGCAGACCAGATGGAGAAGGAAATTGGGCAGAACCAGGTGCTAGTGAAAAGGCAGGTGCCTATGAAAGGTCCTAATTAAATCCCTAATTAATTCAGTGCAATTGAATCAGAACTGGATAATCTACTGAATTCACAGAATCAACAGATGAAACAACTGCTTCATCAATGGCTAAGGTTGCTGGCTCTGGGCTTCTTCCACAATAATAAGAGGGGGGCCACTACTGGATTGACAAATTTGCAGAGCCGAGAAAGTCTGAATGTAGCCACAACCTCAACTGTTCGTAATTATGGTTGTGCGACTGTGAATTCCAAAACTTAACCACAAAAAATGGCGGGAAGGGCATTAAAAATAGGCAGGTGCCCTCATTAATATATTGAATGAAGATTATTGCACGTAAGATAGGCAATGGATATCGGCAACTCAGCTGTGAAGGGTGATGGGACGTGAATCGGCAAGTTACTCCTTCGTTTTCTTTTACGGCAGCCGCAGTTAGTTATCACTGATTTGACATTAGGCTGGGATGATTTGACATTAGGCTAGGTTGTAGTCGGGTGCAAATATTGTGGGCAATGGATATCGGGCACCCGGCTACAGCCCAGCCTAATGTCAAATCAGCCCAGACTAATGTCAAATCAGTGATTACTAACTGCGGCTGCCGTAAAAGAAAACGGAGGAGTAACTTGCCAATTCACGTCCCATCACCCTTCACAACTGAGTTGCCAATATCGATTGCCTATCTTACCTACAATAATCTTCATTCAATATATTAATGAGGGCACTTGCCTATTTTTAATGCCCTTCCCGCCATTTTTTGTGGTTAAGTTTTGGAATTCACAATTGCACAACCATAATTATGAATAGAACAGGTTGTGGCTGCATTTAGACTTTCTCGGCTCTGCAAATTTGTTAATCCAGCAGCGGCCCCCGTCTTATTATTGTGGAAGAAGCCCAGAGCCAGCAGCCTTAGCCATAAAAGTTAATTAAGATCACATGTTTACTTTTCTTATATTCTTTATATCTAAAAGTTGATATATATATATATATATATATATATATATATATATATATATATATATATATAAGTTAATTAAGATCGCATGTTTACTTTTCTTATATTCTTTATATCTAAAAGTTGATATATTTTTCAATTATTATTATTAAATAATATATAAAACAATTTAAATAATTTAAAATGATGACTACAAAACTTAAATAATTTCATTTGTTCCAAAGGTTTCAAGGGGATTCAATTTCATATGTTAGAAATTATTTAATCATATAACTTCTCCAAAACAATTTGCTGTCAAACTTTCTAACTATAAAATTTGAAGTGTCTACCGTGTTTTGCGAATTAATAGCCTTTTGTTTAGGCATGTCTTTTGTTTATGTTAATAGATTGAATGGAGATCATTGCAGGTGATGGGACGTGAATCGGATATCGACAACTCAGCTATGAAGGGTGATGGGACGTGAATCGACAAGTTACTCCTCCGTTTTCTTTTACGGCAACCGCAGTTAGTAATCACTAATTTGACATTAGGCTGGGCTATAGCCGGGTGCAAATATTGTGCTCGATATCCATTGTCATCCAAGGCTACTTTATTTGGATTAATGTGATGGTTGTGATTTGAGATTTGACTATAGTTGTCACTCTGCTTGCGTATTCTAACAAAGCCAAGGGGTGGGGAGTTTCCCCAAAAATGAGATCTTGTCATAATAATATAATAAAAAATATTTGAATAATAAATGGAAAACACAGTGCAGGTAGGTCGTGCCAATTATTTTCCACAAATCTAACTTTTGCCTAATATGGGCGAATTTATAGTAAATTCTCATTAATGATATAATATGCCAATAGAATATATTGGAGATTATTTACAATGTAGAAGTGTTTTTTATATAGACAAAGCAATAAGAGACAATGATAAGGAGTTGATAAGCTATCACCTACACAAGGTGGAACCACATGTTTTTAAATGATTATTTACAATGTAGAAGTGTTTTTTATATAAACAAAGCAATAAGAGACAATGATAAGGAGTTGATAAGCTATCACATACACAAGGTGGAATCACATGTCCACCAAAGGTGGATGATCCTCCATTATGCAATGAAGTATGTGCAATATGATGAGGATGATAATGTGATATGTGCACTAAAGGTGGATCTCACACATAAAGTAGAATGAGATAACAACTATCACCACCTAAAGTAGAATTTCTCCTACACCATGTGCTAAAATAGGATGCAAACTCCTAGGTGTCTCAATGACAAATTACTATGAAATGCATTATCCTAAGTAAGATTAAGTAAAGTGTGAATTGAATTAATTTAGCTTCTTCTTGATGTAATAAATTAAAATTACAAAATATATCATGTGTAAGTTGACTAGAGAAAGAAGGAATAACAAGTTGAGCATGAATATTTGTAATGAACTGTTGAAATTGCCTAGAAAGACATTTCTTAAGAATAATATGAATTAAAAGGAGATCAGTAAGTTGCACTCCTAAACCTTTTAAGATTTCCCATGCTTCATGGGATTTCATGCAATACCCAATGAGAACATATAGTTTGGGAACCATTGAAATGCCAATAAGCTAAGGGCTTCTAATTCATTTTGAGCTTCCAACTTTTCTTGTTCAATGAGAGTGGCATTGGAACCCGGTTTAGAAGTTGGATCTCTAACAACATCTAACAAGTGTTTAAAGTGAAAAATAAATTATATATGTGTTTTCCATGAATGTTAGTTAGAACTATTCAACTTAATCTTGGGAATCAATGTAGACAAAATTTTAAAAACTTGAACAAAGGCTAGTTGGGAAAAAAAACTTACCTCCTTTTGTAAAAAAATTAGCACTATTGTTTGAAAAAAAGAGTTTAATTTTAAATATGAATATAAAGAAATACTTAAAATAAAATAAAAACACTTGAAATTAAATTTGAAATATGAATTGATTTTAAAAATTTGAACTTTTGATTATAGAAAAAATTATTGAAAAAAATAATTTATAACTTTATTAAAATATAATTAAATATTAAAAAGAACTAAAAATAATTTTATTAAAAGTAAACTTAATAAACTAAGACCTCTAGTTGAAAAGAAAACTCAATTTAAATTTTAATTAAAAAATTATGATATGCAAATTAAAGAAGCTTTTAAACAAACATATAACTGAATTTTGAACGAAATTCAATATAAAAAGCACTTAGAATTCTTTTTCTTTAAATTCTTTAAAGAAATGAGACTTTTCAAACTTTAAATACATACTTATTTATTACTTTGTCATTCTTGCATTGAAACTTCATCTTCACAAATCATGTAAAGAAGGCCTAAGGCTAAGAATGAAACAAAAGAAAGAATGCAATAAAATAAAATAAAATAAATGATAACGCGGGTTTAAGAGGAGGATAATTCCTTTGGTCAAGGAACAAACAATGATGATAATTTTTTAATTAGGAAACCAAAATAATAACAACCATTGGAAGCTATTGAACGAAATGTGGTGATGTAGAGAAATAAAGAGATATAGAGAAATAAAGAGAGATTGATAAAGAATGTTTTTTTTTCATAAATAAATAATATAGGTATAGAAATAAACTTGTGTAGGAAATGAAATGTTAGATAATAGACTTATCTCTGCAAAAAAATATAGTGAGCATAAACAAATCAGATTATTAAATATGTAATACCAATATCTGAGATTTTTATATATTGAATTAAAACAAAGAGGTTAGATATTTTTAAACCTGCAAATAAAATATGAATCAATTTTGGTAGCAAGCCTTGCAAATAAGGAAATAAATCAATGCAAGAAAAGAGGTTAGCAAAATAGTTTTGGCCTAAAGCCTTCCAAAACTAAAAGAAAATGCATTCTATTTACACTATAATCTAAATGGACTAATCTTGCATGCAAACTTGTTAACAATTTTGTAAAAAAAATCAAACTTAAATCAAAACCTCCACAAAACAAATTAGAGAAAAAAAAAATTCTTCTTCTCCCAAAGAATGACTCCAAGAAGGGTGAGCTTAAAAAAAAATAGCAACCTTTATCAACTTCAACTTAAACAAGGATTGGTAACTTGCTTTGATACCATGAAAGGAAATACAAGAGCAATAAAATGAAAAAGTGATCAGAAAACAATTCAGAAGTTAATTGATTTCGTAGTTCCTCTTGAAGTCGGGATGTCGGGGTTTTTCCCAAGTCAGAAATGAATAAAAACAAGTTTGTAAGTTCGGGTTTATACCTGACTCTCCGACAACATATATTGTTGGGTAGTCGAGCACTTTTACAAACTTCAAAACTAAACAAAGATAAGTATGGAAGTTCGGGTTTATACCCAACTCTTGGACGACATATATTGTCAGGTGATCAGGCACTTTTACAAACATTAGAACTAAACAAAGACAAGATTAAAATTTTAGGTTTATACCCGACTCCCTGTCAACATATATTGTCGAGCGATGTGGATTATTTTTGAAAGAATTGTATTAAATAATTCTAGTATGTTCATTTCTAATTCCAAGGAGATTTTGGTGACCCTTGGGATCTCATAAACAATGTATAGACTAATTTTTGAATGAAATGGAATAACTTTTGGGCTTGCATCAACTCTTGTCGAACTTTGTTGTTCTTGTAATAGATTTTTCAATACCGCAGGTTATACACTAGGCATTGTACTTTAAAATCATAATTTATATCAATGGTATCAGAGCTTGTT
This sequence comes from Thuja plicata, assembly GCA_018584345.1. NCBI lineage: Eukaryota > Viridiplantae > Streptophyta > Pinopsida > Cupressales > Cupressaceae > Thuja > Thuja plicata. Next base: position 2,218,030 of record MU224545.1, read on the forward strand.
CGCTCATATATGTCGCATCATACGCGGTAAGCTTACTAGAGGTTTGGGTGGAAAATATGAGATCTTCTAGATTACCTACCTTTGAGACACACACGATCACAGATGGCAAGACAAATTGATGGAATAGAAGAGCCATTCAATTTTTTGATGGAAGAAGCATTAAACAAGCAACATCAGGAAATGATGGAGCGATTCTCTCAAATACTTGAAAAACAAGGTTAAAAAATGAACACCACAAATTCCACTTTTGGTGAGAACACCCCATTCAAAGTGCAGGTGAATTTTACATTCCAACATTTTAAGCAAAAATTGATGCAGATGTTGTTGATGACTAGTTATCCATGCTAGAAAGATATTTTCTATTAAGAGTTTTTCAGATGCTAAAAAAATCACCTTTTCCCTCCTCAAAGATGAGACACAAGTAAAATTGGCATGGGAAGTTAAATTGACAATCCGAGAAACCCAAGATGACCAAGAACTTGATAATTTTTTATAGAAAAACCCACATGGGGAGATTTCATGGAACACATAAGAGAGGAGTATTTCCCTGAGGATACCTATGAACAAAAATATATGCAGTGGCAATTTCTCCGGCAGAAGAGGGAACAATTAGTTCAGGAGTATACCAACATGTTGCATGCTCTCTCAGAAAAAGTTGGCATCAAAGACTCATAGAAGCATCAAGTTTTGAAATATCATAGTGGACTTCATAGGTATATCCAAACTAAGATGGACTTCCTAAATATAGAGACTTTATCTAGTGCTTTCAATTACGCTTCAAAGATTGAGGAAAAATTCAAGCAAAAAGGGAGGAGGGATAATTTTATGAACAACAAATGGAAAGGTGACAGTAGCAAACCTACAGGAAAATAAACAACCAAAGAGTCATTTCCCAGTTCACCCACAAAGAAAGCATGAGGTGTAAAGAAAACACAAGTTACATGTATGTGGTGTGAAGTCCATAAAATTCCCTCTTATAATACAATAGATTGTCGAGCTATCAAAAATTTAATGATGAAAACTCATGAAGACAATGTTGAGCCTGAGATGGCATATTCTTGCAAAGAAAAAGATAATGAACATGTCATTGAGGCTGACCCATATTCCACAATAAACACTACAAAAATATTGCCCCAGGAGGATGAGGAAATACTATTCCACCCATAGATGTGGGTCAAGGAAAGGACGTGTACTTTATTGTTGATAGTGGTATCCAAAAGATCTTAATATCTAATAGGACTGTAAAAAGGTTGAATTTAAAAACAATAGCAGACTCACAACCCTACTCTATGGGATGGGTAAGTCAAAGGTGATATATTCAAGTAAGCAAGTAATGTCATCTTCCATATTGTATCAAGCCCTTCAAAGATGAGGTAATTTGTTATGTACCTCCTCTTGATGTTTTCAATGTATTTTTTGGTACAGACATATATGTATCAACGTAATGGTGTATATAATTCTAGACCATGTAGTGTGACTATCAAATTGGGTTGACATAAGTACCAAATACCAAAGGTAAGTCCTCCACACTACATCTTTGATTAGTGATAAACAATGTAGAAGATTGATTGCCTAAACTAGAACATTTATATTATTGATGATTCATTCTAAGGAAGAAAGAAAACTAATATGTAATTCCCTTGCCACTATGAACACCACAACAAAGAAACAAAGATCAATGGATCATATTTTGACAAAATATTAAAATGTATTTGAATTACCAACTAGGGTACCCTCAGATTATCGAGTTAGATATTATGTTGTTTTGATACTAGGAACTCCATTGTATAATGAACCAGTGTACCAGAGGTCAACACTAGAAAATGATGAAATAAAAATATGGATACAAGAAATTATTCAAAAAGGACATATCCATCCAAGTGCATCACCTTGTGGCAGCCCAATTGTTCTTACAAAGAAAAATGATGGAATGTGGAGAATTTTTATTAACTATAGGGAATTGAATAAAATCATACTGAAAAATACATATTTAATTCCTCAGATAGATGATCTTTTGGACCATCTTAGAGGGGCTAAATTCTTCACCAAATTTGATTTAAAATTTGGGTACCATCGAGTACCAATTGATACAACAGATGTGTGGAAGACTTCTTTTAAATCTAAGGATGATTTTTTGGAATGGTTAGTGATACCTTTTGGCCTAACAAATGCCCCAACCAAATTCATAAGGATGATGAACAATATACTTTGGTCATTCACTGATTCTTTTGCAGTGGTATACCTGGATGACATACTCATCTTTAGAAAAACTTGGGACGAGCGTCTACAACATTTGGAACAAGTACTTTCAACTCGATAAGAACATGGAATTTATGTAAATAAAGAAAAGGGATCCTTTAGTATGCAGAGCATTAAATATTGGGGATATGTCATTGAAAGTGAGTTGTATGGATTCAATATAGATGTTGACTTTGTGCAATGAATTTTTTGTAGTTAGTGATTTTGGATCCATAGTAAGTATGTGCATATTCAAATTTGTGTCTGCTTCTATGGGAAAGTGACACAAGCTAATAGGAGACCATCCACATGATACAAAAGGGAATGTTGTATTATCATTGTAGGAGAGGAAAATCAAAAATCATATGCATGAAAAGGCAACCACTAGCCCTAATTGCATACAAAATAACATCCTAACCTAACATTAAAGCTATGAAGGAAAAGTGCATAAAAAATTAAAAAAAAATTAAAGAAACACTCCCTCAAGATACTCTAATGTTTTTCTTTTTTATTTCAATTTGATATGTTTCTCCCATGTGATAATGTGCACCTATTCATGAAAGAAAAATAACAACAAGAATACTCAAAAAATGTGGTTATTTTTTTTATAGAAAATAGTAGCAAGAGGGTGTTGACCCATGGTACAATTCCCAACACACTAGATACACATTAACAACATATTAACCATATCTAGAGTACAAGGCATAACAGAGAATAAATTTTCCTACCCCTATCAAAAACCATCTTAAGAAAAAATAGACCACCACCACCATTTATCAATAAACCCAGACTTAGCAAAGTTCAAAATAAAGTATGTATCAAAAAATTAATAGTTTGTATCATGCTACACAGGGCTACAAAAAACCAACACAGCCTTAGTCTGAAGGCTAGAGTAGGAAAAATAAAAATAGCCCCAGGGGCTAGCATAGTTATCCATATAGTAATTCATAAAACCAACTAGTTTCCTTTCCACAACTGCTTTGACAACAGTATGTCTTCCCATTCTTCCTGGAAGGACTTGAATAGGTCTCGTGGATCATCTTCCTCTACAAATTTACCATCAGACTCCTTCTCATGGAGAAAACACAAGGTGGTAGTGAAGGCATGAATGACTTTAAGCACAAATTTTATAACATCATTGAGGTGATTGTTTATCCCTCCATTTCGTCTTTCAGCTAGGACACATTTTTTTTTCCAGATCATCGATTTGGTGTTTAAACTAACCCACCACTCCTCCAGAGCCAACATTGCATTTCTTGATTTCTTCCACATCATCATTTCTCAGGTTTAGTTTGTTAACAATGCCCTTTTTTTGTCAGACTCCTTCGAGACCTCCTCATTTTTCAAAAAATTATTGATGGTCTTTTCCCGCTTTCTTTTATCAGCCTGTTAGAGCAGTGGGTTTAACACAACTGGGTGTCAACATCATCTGTAGGGTCAAGGTTGAGGACATTTTTTTTTTTTAGGGCGGAGGTCATGGGCCTCCAGGGTTCATTCTCTCTTTTTAATTCTCGGAGAATCCAAGGCAAGGAAGGCATCATAAGAGTGCGGGCTCAAGGTAGGGGTATTATCACAACATTTTCCTTTCATCCCAAAAGGAGAGGGAAGGAGACCATGTTCCAAAGAGCCAGAGGTCAAGGGATAGGGTTGTTGTGGGGTGTCACTAATCATAGAAATGGTAGGAGATGGGAAAATGGCATGGTAGAAGTTATAGAGATGAAGCATTAATCCCTGGTGCAGGATGACATATTTTTTACCCAAGGACTTAGCCTCCACAAAATCACCAACATTACTTTCCATAGAGTGCAATAAATAGGATATAATAAAAATTAAATCTGTATGCCTAATTTGATTCAGGAAAGCCAGATGATAATAGTAGAAAAAACCATATCATCCTTCTAGCGTAAAGTACTTGATGATGATCTTACACATTTTGGGCTAGAATTCTGGGAGGTCTTCCGCACTGTAGCCGCCATGTTTATGAACAAGTTTTTCTTCAGGGTCCTGGAAGAACTAAACCAATCTCATCTGGTCAGGGGTTTTTCTGGTCTTCTTCCATTTACAACCAGTGGTGGAGAGACCATTGGCTTTTCCAATGACTTCTTCATTGATTTTAAATGAAATACCATTCACGAAAACTCTTTTGTCATTCCAAGATGCCACAAATTGGCGGGAAATCATTTCATCATAACGGGACATATTCTCCATGAATGAGAAATACCACCTTTCTTGTAGAAATACATCACCATAGGGTCATTAGTGAATTCCTCCTCAATTTTGTCGAGTTCAATTCTATGTTTTTTGCCACCCATTTTAAGACTAGTGCAAACCCTAGAAACAATATGAAGTAGGTAGGGCACATCCAAAGCCAGGAACCCAAAACCTTCAAAATAATTCCAGCACAGAGCCAAAAAATCCAAAACTTAGGAAATAAAGTGGTGAAACTTAGCTAAGAAGTGATTCGCCAATAATTAATGTCATAATTTAGGCAGTAATTGTACTATAAATCAAGTTGCAATACCAGGACATAATGGTTATCAGCGTGTGAGAGGTATTCTACAAAATACAAATATTATCATGAAAATCCTCACCAGATCTATGGTAAACCACAACATTAAGGAAAAACCCCCCAAATTAATTTAATAAAATGATGACACATTAAAATTTCAAACGGATCCTTTGGCCTTAGGTACTACCACGTCCACCTCATCTAGACCGCACTTTCCTTTATCTTGGGAATGATGTAAGTTAAATGATTATAGTTCCAGCTCATCCAAATTATGAGCACAAGATCCCCATCCCAAGCCATGAGGCAGAGAAATTCAAAACTCTGGTGGTGAAAAGGAGAGAATTGGTGGGCCCAAATGTACCAAGCCAAGGCCAATCAAAGCATTGGACTTTAACCATCATAGTGGGTCCCATTGGTAGCACTCTCTTCCTGCCTAAGTAGGTCTTGAGTAGGCTTAGGTAGCCAATTAATATCTCTCTAGCATCGTAGTCTGTCTGACAGAAGACAAACAACAACTATGGAATCCGCCACAGAATTCCCTTCCCTGTAGAAGTGTCTTATCTTGACCTCCACAAAGCTGTCGAGGAGACCAAGCATGTCACTCAAAATAGTGTCCACTTTCCACCTAGCCTTGGAGGTACCTTTCACAACCTCAATAATGATTTTAGAGTCCCCCTCAATATTTAGCTTTTTGCTTCCAATTGTTATGGCAATTTTAGGCCCCAGAGGAGGGTCATGCCTTTCAACTGATTAAAAATTTGATTAACTAGAGGGCTAGTAAAAGTAGCAATTTAGGGTCCTTTATGATCCTGAATAATGCCTCCACCCACCTGGTTCCCCCTACAAGAAGCCCTGTCAAAATTGAGCTTATCCCACTAAGGTTTGGGGGGGACCATTTGGTAGCTTTCCTCATGAGAAGCTTGGTGTTGTTGAATATGTCAAATCCTTTGTCAATGCTCCAGTTTTTGGCAACTTGAAGATCAACATCACTTAGGGGATGGTTCAAGCTCTTCCATCGAGTAACTAAGAGGTTCTCATGCAGAAGCTTTAAGCCAATTTTGATGATATCCACATGGGAAAGATCCTTATCACAAAAGATTATGTTGTTGCACTCCTTCTAGATACTCCAACAGAAGTGGGGGGATTTGTTGCCAAAGGAGGTGGGTCAACAGGTGATGAGAGGGGGATTTCCATTTAGAAACTCATTGTTGGATATCCCAGTTAGTCACCCAAGAAATTTTAAGTTTGGGGATGACGAGATTTTGAATCACTAATGAGAAAACACAGTGCAAGAAGAGATGGTTAATGTTTTCCTCCTCCCTTTTATAGAGGCTGCATCTATTGGCCAAGCTAATTCCCCTCCTATGTAGGTTATCCAAAGTTAGGATTTTTCCATGAAGCATGACCCACCAGAAGAATTTCACTTTGGGAATAAGATGGGAGTTCCACGCTTTTTTCCAGTAGGTCAGGTCAACAACCTCCTTGATCAGGGCAGTCAAATAAGGGAATTTGAGACCTATGTAATATATTCATGAGATTAGTGGCCAGGAGATTGAGATCAAGTCTATCAGCTAGCAGGGGCTGGAGGTCCATACACTATACATTACAAATGTAGTTTGACACCAAGGTTCCCACCTGTAGTGTGAGAATATTTCTAAGGTGATAGAACATAGAGGAGCCTAGGATGATGTCACCTAGCCAGGCATCCTCCCAAAAGTGGAAATCCTTGTCATTGCCAACCTACCAAGTGATCCCCTTTTCCAGAGTGCTTCTACATTTAAGAATACTATTTCATATCTTATATCTCTGATGGTGGCCATGCTTCATATAGAGTTTGCATAAGCAGCCCATGTCAATATATTTGGCTTCCATAATTCTAAGCCAATAGGTAGAACCTGAGACCATAGTCCAAGCCACTTTAGTCAGCAAAGCTCTATTGAGGTTATTAATTTTTCTTAATCCAAGGCCTCCAAAAGACTTAGGCCAGAAGACTTTATCCCAATAGAGAAGAGGGAGTCTATTTTTTCCTCACAACCAGACCAAAGGAAGGTGTGTTGGATCTTCTCAATTTTGTTAGCCATGGCTCCCAAAATTTTGAAGATTGAGAGGAAATACATCGGGATTCCCTACAATGAAGTAGAGAGCAATTGCAGTTTCCCATCATAACTGAGGAGCTTTCATTTCCATCCAAAAATATTCCTTTGTGTATGCTCAAGGCTAGTGCTCTAGAAGTTATTTTTAACATATTTAACCGTCAGAGGGATGCCCAAATAGGTTATCAGGAGTGTAGCTGATTGGTGTCCCATAATGTCAAGAAACTTCCCCTGAACAAACTGATCTGTGTTAAATAAAAAGATCCTGATTTTATGATATTTAATGTGTTGACTAGAGGTAGAGGTAGAGGCATAGTCATCAAGAAGGGTCACCCACACCCTATCCTCCCTACCAAGGAGGAATCAAAGAAAAAAGTTTCATCGACAAACAGTTGCAAAATAGACAGTGGGAGGGTGGTGGCAGGCTTAATTCCCTAGATTTTTCCATTCTTGACCAGCTGCATCATGTTGCACCCAAGGACTTCATCCAACAAGATGAAGAGGTAGAGGGAGAGAGGATCCCCCTTGTCTTAAACCTTTAGCTGGGGGGAACTTGTTGCCAGGTTTTTCATTCATAAGAACCGAGAATCTGATAGTCATACCACATTCCTCAATAATATTTATGAGAGGTTTCCTAAACCCAAAAGAAGAGAGCACCTTGTAAAGGAAGAGCTAGTTGAATTTTTCATAGGCTTTAGAAATATCAAGCTTGAAGGTCATACCCGCAGTTTTACTGTGGTCAATAAAATGAAGAATTTCATGAGTTGAGATAGTTGCATCCATGATTTTCCTGCCAGAAGCAAAACCCTTTTGGTTAGGACTAATAATTGTATTAAGGGTTTAATACGATTACCATAATATTAGAGAAGATTTTATAGAGTGTGTTGCACAGAATTATTGGTCTGTAATATTCCATAGCAATAGGGTCCTCAGTTTTAGGAACCAGGGCAATGTAAGTGTCATTAATATGATGTACAAGTTTTCCTATTCTGATGAAGTCTCTAGCAACCTGAGTCACATCAGGGCCTAGAATATCCCAAAAATCTTGAAAAAATGCAAGGGGGAACCCATCTGGGCCAGGGGATTTATAGACACCCATGGGGAAAAAATGCCCTCTTTACCTCAGCATCAGAAACCCGAGAGAGGAGGAGATCATTGTCATCATTAGTCACAATCCTTGGGATGTGGGAGAGGAGAAGTTCTTGCAAGTCCTCCACATTCCATTAGTACATTTTAGAAAAGAGGTGAATGAAGTACTTAGTAGCCATAGTACCAAGTTGAGTGTTATCAGAGACCAACCTCGCATTGTCCTTGAGGGTATAGATAGAGTTCCTTTTCTTGTGTTTATAGGTAGATCTATGGAAGAATGTAGAAGTGTGATGACCTTTCACTATCCACTGGACACATGATCCCTACTTCCAAAATACTTCCTCATTAGCCATAACTTCCTTCCAATTCTTCCTCCTCCAAATGGAGGTCCAGGGAGAGATCACCAAAGGCCATCTATTGTTGGAGGACTTCAAGCTTCCCAAAAATATCCTTCTTGGTTTTGAAGATGTCCCAAAAGTTAGTTTTTATCCAGCCTATGATAGCTCTTCTAATAATCTCAAGTTTTTTTTCCACTCAAAACATAGAAGAACCCCTCAATGCGGTGGAACACCACTGCTCGATCTTCTCCTAGAAATTGGGGTGGTAAACCCATGTGATCTCGTATATGAAGGGGGTAGGGGTAGGGCGTTGGTTTTCCACCTATTTAAGCAAGAGTGGATTGTGGTCTGAGGTTGTCCTGGGAAACACAAACATATAGGAAGTGTTGACGGGAATTTGTGACCAGGTCCGCCAATAGATGTAAGTTGTCACTGGGTACCGGGGTACCGGCCAATTTTGCTTGTAAAGGTTGTTTGGAGAAGTGAGATTCTCAGGGCCTTTAAGCACTTGAGAGTCAGGTCTCGACAGTGCAGGAGCTAAGTTGGGAGTGTGATTGTTTTTGTTGGGGGGGCTAGCTGGTTTTACTAGCTTGTCTTCTCCGGGGATTTAGGTAAGTTGGGATTTCCTACAAGAACGCGTTAGTTAACCAAATAAACTTAAAAAAATAGGCCAGGGTTAGAAGTATTCCATCTACCTATAGTCATGCAAATACATTTAAAACATCAACCATGCTCTAACATACTACACTAAAATATTGAATGCACACAGAACCATCAGTTCATACATATTCAATAGCGAGGGGAAAAGAAGGTCGTTAATCTACTTTAAAATATCAGAGCAAGGGACATTAGAAACATACAACACAAAAGAACGTTAATCCAAAGATCAGAATGCCAACAACATCATTGCCAAAACTCTTCTTTCCTCATTAATAGATTTTCCAGCGAGCATTGGTGTATACAATAATGGCTCCAAGGGAGCATCTATGTACTGAGAATTTCTAAGAACTAAGGATAATTAAGCTTTGCAACTGCTAGAAATGAAATAATGAAATGCTATAGTTGTGGACTACAAAATCCTCAATTCTGCCGACACTTAGAATGAGGTTGGAATTATTATTTATACACAGATTTTCTCTAAAATTAACCTAACTTATCTTTACACTCAACAATAAAATACAATTTCCAGTGGCCGGTACTACCTGCACCACGCTACAACAACCTCAAGAAGAACAGAGGTATGACATGTCAGAAGAATGAGACAAGAAAAGAGGTATGAAAGAATCAGCCTCGAGAAGAGAGCTAGAGGGAGAATAAAAGAAATTTGATCCCCCAAGGATCGAGGCTACATGCCTCATCAATGTAAAAGTGGCTCGCTACCTCCTATGTGCCAGGTGTTATGTTGGAGCTGCACCTTGGGAAGACCACCTATCAGAACCATCCCCTGAGTCAACATGCCTTGTTGGGGTCACCTTCTTTTTGACACCCTTATTAACTACTTGATGATGACCAGTCGGCTCTAGTGAACCTAGACGCGGGTCATCAAAAGAATGCAAAATTGTAGATCCGAAACTCCGGGATCCAGGAGGTTATGCTCCAAAAATAATGAATACAAAATGTGCCCTATTGGTGAAGATCTCTGGACTCCAGAAAACCTTATTGTTCCTTAGTGTTATTGAAAATTTCCAAGAGATGGGTTATTCCATCTTCATCAATGCCTTTGAGGCTTGCCTGACAGTATTTAGTTACCTCCACCTGTTCACCAAGATCCAAAGTTTTTTCCTTGAATTGTTGCATCATGGCCCCAGACACCATGCGAGATATACAGGACATTGTCGCTCTGTCAATTCCTTCCAGGGATTGGTACCGAGCTTCCATTAGCTCATCAAATTTACCTACGACATACTCCTCTGGAGTACATGTCTCATTACTAAAGGGATCAACTCCTAAAACCCTTGTAATGAATGCCTTGTATAAATTCAAAGAATAATCTATCTCTAGCACCTTTCCCGCAGGGCCCCTACCAGTTGCTTGGTTATCTCCAATGTGAGATCAAGTCTAGAGTGCTGGGTCTAGACAAAATTGAAGGACTCCTCTCCCAAAATTCCAGATTTGGAGACAATTTAGTCCCCAATGCTCATGAGTTCTCCTAACTCACCAATCCAAGCCTCATATTTCTTGACCTCTCCCTCCCAAATGGTAATGGTGGTTTTAACTTGATGCACCACATTCTAGCTGTGTATAGGTCAGGGAGTGTGGTCACTAGGAAATGGCAAACGTTCCCTACTTGTTCTGCTACCCAATCATCAACCGCCTACACCTTCCTTTTCATACTTCTAAGTGCATTGATGTCACCCTATGGGAGCAGTGCTCTGGATGAGGAAGCTTCCAGAGGAATGGCATTGATGGGTTGGGAAATTTATGTTAGAAGCTCGACAAGATTTGCATTCTTCTCTTTTTTTGCCTTGAACTTCTAGGCTTCCTTTTCATAGCGAGCTTCTACAGCCTTGGTTGCTTCTTTTAGTAGGTCTAACTCACCCTACTTTCCCCTCTTCCCTAGATATATCTCCATGATTGTATACTCCTTGGCCTTTGTTGTCACCGTTTCTGCCTTTGGGGGAGGTGTAGCTACTACCTCAACCGTATCTCTGCCTGGCCCAGTGCAGAGGGTATGGACTGTCTGGGCCTTATTTTCTTTGGGGGATCTTGGGCTTGCGCCATAATTTTTTCCAAGGAGAGACTGGCCCTAGCCGGCGCTGGGGCCTTCCTTTTTCTTGAATCCACAAGCCATTGTGGTGGTATGGGTGGCCTTGCTGCCAAATTTTGATCCTGTGAGTCTCCTTTGGGATTCTGTTATGTGTCCCCAATATTTTGAGCCTCTCCAGACTCTTTCCCTGTATCCTCGGGTCCACCGGCATCATCCACCTTAGTGGCATTAGCATCCTCTAGCCCGGTGTCAGCGTCTTTAGCAGTGTCAGATTCTATATTTGTATTCCCAGGTTTCTACCCCTCATCTTGTTGATGTTGTTCTTGTTCTTCGGCCTTGTTTGGTGGGATGTTCTCTCCTGTTAGAATATCTTTAGGAGGTGGGTGAGGCCTCTGGCCAAAGTTTAACAATGCGGCTACTAAAACTACCTCACCGAATGTTGCCTTCTTCAGAGGTAGCGTCTGTAGCATGGCAGCTAAGGTTATGGTTGTTCCCGTAGGTCCGGTTCCCTCAACCGATGTTGGCTGCTCATCCTATACTTTCTTGTCCTACATGGTGCTTGTAACCTATATCTCTAGGATGTCAGAGATGTTTGTTTGTTCAGGCTCCTTTTATGGTTCTACCTAGACTTCCTACTCTTGGGTAGATTCTTACTCCAGGGTTTTTTTCTCAAGAGGGATCACCACTTCCTCTTGGGAAGCTATTTACTCTACTGCCTTCCCAATATCCCCCTGTAATTTTACCAGTTCATCCATCCCAAACAGGTCATCAAACTCATCATGTGGAGGGGAGGTCTCTAGGGGATTCTCGTGTTGATTTTTAGGCTCTAGAGAGTCTAAGGAGACAATCAATATTTCAGGGATGCTAGGCATCCCAAGCTCTGGCTCCACCTTTGGCTGAGGATTAGTCATCTTTTTCTTTTTTCTCCTTGTTACCAATGGGGGCCCTGTGTCCAACATTGTTACTTTCTCTTCCTCCGCCCCGGTCCTTGTTGCTCAAACCATTAATGCTGCAAGTGAAGGGGAAGTGGGAGGGCAGATAGGTCTGGTCATAATGGTCGGGGTGGTCAACTGAGTAATTAACTTTTCTTTTATTTGCTGGGAGGCGGCCAACATTTTCAACATTTATTCTACAATGGGAGCGGTTGTCAAGACTTGAGATCCTCTATTGTTGGTCCCTCCTACACATCCCAGTCCACTGGAGGGAGGGCCATCTTTTCTACTCATTTTTATTTGTATTATGGGTCCAGTGTGGACCCAATATTTGAAAATTCATCTAGGAACTTCCGAAGCTTGAGCCTCTTCATCATTCCCATTTTCATCCAGATGAAATGCCAGTTCTAGACTTCGAAGTCATCTTGGCAGTCTTCCCAAAAGTCTTCCATGTGATATTCATGGGGCTCTGATGCGCAGGGAAGTGTCATTGCTATTTTTCCTAGCGGATCAAAATTCTTCCGCTCTAGATAAAACTCTAATAATCCCAGACTTTTGAGTTCATTGTCTGCCTCCCTTGCCATGGCTAGACTGCAAGAGTAGTTCCCATAAATGATTAGGAATAAGACATTTGTTACCTTTTTCACTGTGAAGAGGGCGTGCAGCTCTAGGATTTGTCTGCAATAATCTAAAATAATTATTTTATCCCCATAATGCTTGGGTAATAAATAGGGCTTCCTGGAGAAGCCGGTCAACCGAATGTATGTATGTTGTTGGCTAACCCAAAAGAACAAACAATCTCCGGGATTGGGTCCTAGAGACACAAGAAGGAAAAAGAAAAAGAAAGATGACCCTCGCAGAACCAAAGCCCAGAGGGAAAATAGAGGAAACAAAAGAAACCAAGGAAAAGCAAAAGTGAAAAGGGGGACCCAAAATTTTGCCTACAAAATGTAGGGATGGGTATGCAGTGCATAACAAATGGCAACTATCTGGGATGAATGCCTCAGTGCATTAGAGAACTTTAGAATCTTTGGTTAGCAAAACCAGAATTAATATTTACCTGGAGCATTCTGCTTGCAAAGTGCGAGGTGTCTAAAAAAATCAGACTCATCACTAATTCAATCTTTCGATCTTTCATCAGTTGTAAAGTGTGTGCTTTGAAAGAAAACCAAGCCGATGACCTCTAGGAAAAGTAGAGAGGGAGCACTAAGAAAATCAAACCAAAGTCATCCTATCTTTCTCATTTCCCCTAGATACCAGAATTCTCTATTCTTTAGTGCTTTCTTTTCTTTTTCTATTCCGAATGGAAAGGTGGTACTTCTTTCACCATGAAGCTTAAGCTTAGCTAAGTTTAACAGTGGTACTTCTTTCACCTTTCCATCCACTTTAAATTGTCGAATTGGAGAGAATGTTCCAAACCTAGGATATTTTAATGATCTTCAAACTTGGTTAATCAGCCAGTGCAAACGATCTTCCCTCAAGGTGTCTGATTAATTGCTTCTTGATTTTTCTTTTAACTGATGTCCAGACTATCAAGGTGTGAATCGGATGAAGATCACTCATAACCTTTTACCATAATTACAAAATAACTCTGGAGTGCAGACAAAATCCACCATGCTAACAATAGATTCCAAATTCACTGAAATGCATAAGGTACTATTCCAAAAACTAGATGTTATGCAAGGCATACCGGTCTACAAAATGAAGACAACATGCTGGGAACCTAGAAAACAAAAGAAAGCGAAAAAGAGAAAAACAAAAGGAAAACACGAAAAGAAAAGGTGATCCTGGAGGACAGCCAACAAACTATTTATAGGGTACTTCAAACGGAGCACCGGGAAGGATATTTACAAGTAAGAAATATATATATATATATATA
>MU224545.1:2231864-2248340 GCA_018584345.1 Thuja plicata
TATATATATATATATATATAGTACATCTTCAGACAAAATACCACCTACCTCATTCAAATTAGTGCTTAAGAAACTGCCCATTGACAGGTAATGGGATGGCTTCTCTGGTCATAGTGTTGAGGTGATAAGTATTTTCCCCGTAGACCTCAAATATCATGTATGATCCAAGCCAGAGCTACTGAAATTAAGTGTGCTTCCCCTTCTTTTCCCAGGCCTTATCCCATAAGAGAACCAAGTCCAAAATCTGAAAGGCCTTATACTGGGCTCTTCGGTCAAACCATCATTTTACTACTGCTTGATGATGTGAAAAATGTTCAAGGGATGCATCTCTTTGTTCCTCCATTCGCATGAGGTTCAAAGGTCAAACCTCCACAATGTTATCCCGGTTGCTGAATTCATGCATAAACTGTAAAACTGGGATTTGTAAGTCGATGGGGAATAATGGATTCTGACCATAAACTAGATGGAATGGGGATGTCCCCAGGGCTTCTTTTATTCAAATGTGATTCACCTAGAGGGTGAACCTAAGATTTTGGTGCAGTCCTTGAGATTTTTTTCTAACAGATGTTTGATCACCTCAAGTAGATTTTTGTTGGTCAATTCAGCAACACCATTTCCCTAAGGGTAATAGTTGCTAGATAACTTTAGGGTGATCTTTCTATCATAGATCCATTCAAGAAATTGTGCCAAAGAAAATGTTGGACCATTGTAACATACTATAGCAAATGGCATTCCACATCTTGTGACTATATTTTCTTCCAGTAATTTTATAACTATGTCTACCGTGTTTTTTTTTCAAGGAATTACTTTAGACCACCGGGTGCAGTAATCAGTAGCAGTCAAAATGTACTAGTGGTTGGAAGATGAGTTGGGGTTGATTTCCCTGATAAAGTCAAATGCCCATTGGGTGAAGGGTCTAGCTTCGAAGACCAGCTGCAAAGGCATGGCCGGGTTCCTCTCACGTTGTGCCACTGTTTGACAAATATAGCATCGCCTAACATGAGCGTAGACATCCTTAGAGATACAGGGCCAATAGTATTTGGCTCAAAAGATCTGATGGGCAGTGGCATCTACTGCACCATGCCCGATTCCAAACTATCTGTGAAATTCTTCGATCATCTTCACAACCTTGTCCTTGTTTATGCACCGGAGGTATACCCCTTCATAATTCCTGTGAAGAAGCATTCCATTATTTATCATGAAGTGAGTGCTTTTCATCCATAGGTCACGATGTTTACTTGGGGGCAGCCCCTCCAGGCATCTGTTGTTTAACAATAAGTATACTAGGTCAGTATACCATGGATCTTGAGTGATGGAATCCACTATATATGTTTGGCATTTAATGTTGGGAGTCTCTTCTTCCATCACTCTACATAGTCCCTGACCTCGGACTATCTTCATGTGTTGAATTTTCAAATCATACTCTTGGAGGATGGTCATCCATTTCCCCCGTCGTTCACCCAATTCACTCTGCAGGAACAAAGACTTAACAACCTGGTCCAGGATGATAGCATGCACTTTGCTTCGGAGAATGTAATGCCAAAATTTCTTCATAGTGCAAACAAGAGAAAAGGCCTGCTTTTCCAAAGGTGAATACCAAACTTTGGCATTCTTAAAAGGGGAGCTCATGAAATTTATTAGTTTTTCTTCCCCTTCGACCTTCTAGGTCAAAACTGCCATGATAGAATGTAGTAAAGAAAAGAATTATATGTGAAAGGGGAGGGAATAGTCTAGACTAGCCAAGACTAGTGCCTCCACAACTCCTTGTTTAATCTGGGTGAATGCCTACTTTGCTTCAGGATTCCACTCAATCTTTGTATCTTTCTTCATCATCTCATTGAGTGGTTTTACTATCTCGGTGAATCCAGTGATGAACCACCAAACAAAATTTATCTTTCCGAAGAAATATCTCATTTCCTTCTTACTACAAGACATCTATAGATTTAGCAGTACTTCAACTCTCTCAGGGTCAATGGATATACCCTTCTCAGAGACGATATGCCCGAGCAGCTTCCCTTTAGTGACCCTGAATATACATTTCTTAGGGTTGAGGGATATTCCATACCAGTGACATCTCTCACAAATTTGGGTGAGGTGGGAAGATTAATCATGCCTATCCTGGGAAAAGACGGTCAAGTCATCCATGTAGATGATTATGCACCGATTTACTAGGCTTTCAAACGCAATGTCCATAGCCTTTTGAAATATGGCCCCTACGTTGATTAGGCCAAAGGGCATTCTCCGATATGCAAATGTTTCCCACTTGGTGGTGAACATCATTTTGTCTCTATCTTCATACTTAACCATGACTTGGTTATACCTAGAGTACCCATCCAGGAAGGACATCATTTGTGATCCATTCACAATTTGCAATACCTCATCCAACAAGGGGAGAGGGTGATTATCCTTCTTTGATGCTTTGTTCAAATTGCAAAAATCCATGCAAAGGTATATTTTACCACTTTTCTTTCTCACAGGGACGAGGTTGGCAACCCAAGTAGTGTGCTAGATTGGGAAGATGATATGGGCCGACAGCAGTTTCTGGACCTCTTGATGGATTAGAGGCTCTATCAGTGGGTTTATCGATCTTTTCTTTTTTTGGAAGGGCTTAGCATCAGGTTTTGGTGGGATGGTATGGGTCATGATGGATGTGTCATAGGTCTTCAAATCCTCATACCCCCATGCAATTACATCGATATATTCTCAAAGAACCGCGAGAATCTTCTCCTTCGCCTTGGGGGAGCAGGAGGTGCCAATGTGTACCAATTTTTCTTCACCAGCCTGGCCGATGTTTACTTTCTTGAATTTTCCTCCCTCTGAGGAGGATGATATATTTTCCTGGCCCCAAGGGTCCAAGTCAAAGATTTTTTATAGTGCTACCATCCCCTTAGGAATGGTGTTGGTTGGCAAGTCTATGATCCCATCATCGTCTTCACCCTGCCCAGTATCTTCGTGATCTCTCTCTTCCACTATATGTTCCTTGAAAACACCAACATTGGCCATGAAGGCCAGAATATGTTGATCATTCTCAAAGGCCTGAAAGTGGCTGATTTTGTCTAGAATGGATGGGGTAGGGACCATCTCAATAGAGAATTTCCAAATCTGGGAGCCAACCATTGGCTCAAGGGTGCTCGCAGGCACGACAAGGGCATCCAAAACATAGTTTCCTCTTTGGGGAATGAGTTCGATGTCAAAGGCATCAAAATATTCAATGAGGCTCCATGCCTGGTTGCAGTATGCAGCCAACCTTTTATCATGACAAGTGTATTGGATCTGGACCTGCTTAACGATCAACTCTGAATCACCCAATGCCCAGAGGTGATTGATTCCCTTTCTTAGTGAAAATAGGATCTCGAGGACCAAGGCCTCGTACTCCATGATTTTGTTCATGTATTTGAACTGCAGCTTGTAAGATGCGAGGAAGGATTTCCCCCATGGGTTGATCAATTCCACTCCAGCCCCGCAGGCTTGTTTAGACCGAGACCCGTCAAACTTAAGGGTCCACAAGTCTTTGTTCATTGTCTGGGGCTGGGAAGGTAAAGTGGCCTTTGGATTATTTTTGGGAAGGTTGGGAGGAGTTTCCTTCAGATCTGATAGCACGTGGGTGAGGTTTTCCTCTAGAGAAGCCTGTGGCTTGGATTCCTAGAC
This sequence comes from Thuja plicata, assembly GCA_018584345.1. Classification (NCBI taxonomy): domain Eukaryota; kingdom Viridiplantae; phylum Streptophyta; class Pinopsida; order Cupressales; family Cupressaceae; genus Thuja; species Thuja plicata. The sequence continues at coordinate 2,235,513 of MU224545.1, forward strand.
TGGCGACATCATGGGGATACTGTCGGAATGATTGATGGGTCCAGGCAAATCTACTTCATGTTTCTTCTCTCAGAAGGCATTTATATGACAGGTAGCAACAAAAATGCAAGGTTCACACTCTAGTTCTAAATATTTTTGATAATGCACCCAACACTAGATGTCAAACAAGAGTGTAGCAGGGGTCGCTGCGGTACTCTATGAGTTAACCTCACCCCTTAGTTTTTTGTCCAGGTCTTGTGTTCTCTGAGAAACTATGGGATCCTCCACAGGGGTGAAATAAAATGTCAAGATTTCTAGGGGTCAGTACACCCAAGGGGAATTCTCAAAGAAGAGGACTTCACTCACCCTCCTAACTTCGGTGAGGGCCTGTTTCATCTGGGGCTCACTTTCTAACTAGATCTAGTTAGGATTATTTCCCACAGATCCAATGGGAGGCTAGTTTTCTCAGCTTTTTCCAGGTGAATGAGGCCTTTATCTACTACAACCTCCTCACACCTACTCAAGATGTTGGATACCGGCTCTCGAAGGAGGCAATGAACTTGGTCGCAGGTGAGGTCCTCTATTGTTGGTCCCTCCTGTGAATCCTAGTCCACCAAAGGGAGGGCTATCTTATCTACTCCTTTTTCTTTGTATTGTGGGTCCACTATGGACCCGGTATCTGAAAAGTCATCTGAGAACTTCTGAAGCTTGAGCCTCTTCATCATTCCCATTGTCATCCAGATGAAATACCGGTTCTGGACTTTGAAGTCATCCTGGTAGTCTTCCCAAAAGTCTTCCATGTGATATTCATGGGGATCTTATGCTCGAGGAACTGTCACTACTATTTTCCTTAGCGGATCAAAATTCTTCCGCTCTGGATAAAACTTTGATAGTCCCAAACTTTTGAGTTCATTGTCTGCCTCCCTTAGCACAGCCAGACTACAAGAGTAGTTCCCACAAATGATTGCAAATGAGACATTTGTTACCTTCTTCACTTTGAAGAGGGCATGCAGCTCTAGGATATGTCTACAATACTCTAAAATAATTATTTTATCCTTACAATGCTTGGGTAATAAATAGGGCTTCCTAGAGAAGCCGGTCACCCGAATGTATGTATGTTGTTGAAACTAAATATAATAATAGCCATAAGTTTTGACCAAGTCCATTGCCTCCTTGGAGAGCTGGTATCCAGCATCTCGAGTAGGTGTGAGGAGGTTGTAGTAGATAAAGGCATCATTCACCTGGTAGAAGCTGAGGAAACTAGCCTCCCATTGGATCTATGGGAAATAATCTCAGTGAGAATTCTGGCCCAGGCCAATCCCGAGTACACCTACTATAAGTAATCCATTTGTGATGGGGAATTATTGTGCCAGATCCCATAGAACATAAGACATCATGTAGAATTTGGAGGACTTGGTGACCTAGAGAAATTGGGAGTCCACATGGTTTGCAATAATGGTGGCCCAATCAAAGTTTTGCTCACTAGAGGCGATGCCCAACAGGAAATAGTACATTCATGCCAAGAATTCCTAGGCATGGGGTTGTCTAAAGACCCTACATAGTGTGATAATCCCCATTGTATGCTTTATTTGTATTCGGTCTGGGGGATTTCAAGCTTCATCTTCTTGAAGTCTTTCCTTGGCACCTTAAGCCATTTTTTGTTGAGATATTGTCGGGCCATGTGTTCCAACTTTTGAAATTCTTCCAAGGCAAGGGCCCAGGTGAGGATGGCTACATCATCAAATTGGGGAATTCCCAGTCCTTCCTAAAAGGTCATGACATCTAGAGTTACCATAGGCATTGGATATCCGATGGGGACTGGGGTGGAAAGCATGATAGCTCGGACAGTTGTATTATAGTGTCTAGCTAGAGTGAGAATGAGCTCCGGGGCTTGCACGGAGTAGGGGAAGCAAGTAGATTTGAGGATCTTAGAATTGCCCATGTTGATACCCAATGGATCTCCAGTTGTTCATTGTATGAACATCATCTTTACCAAGGCCTGCATTTCAGCCCACATCTCGACACTGGTGTCAATGATCAGCTAAAGTTTGGAATCAATCTTTGATCCCGCAATGGTGTCTCACTTCAGATACTTCATTGTTAATGGGAGTTTTTCTAGGGCCTTCTCGGCCTTTGTCCTAACATTTTCCTGGGTGGTAGCAATGGTGGGGAGATCTGGGCTCCTAGGTGGAGCGATGCAGTAACTTCTGACATGATTAATGAGTAGTATTTCGACAGCCTACAAGGCAAGATGACCGTCAGTATTTATATAAAACAAAGCATTACTCCAGGTTCCAGAGATCTTACCATCACATCACACATGTGCTTGAAATAATTTTTAGCTCATGTCAAACCCTGAAAAGAGATATACATATGAAAAAAGTAACTTAGGATTTGATCTCTTCCCGGGCCTCTGGGGATTCCAACCATGACTTGGTTATACCTGGAGTACCCATCCAGGAAGGACATCATTTGTGATCCATTCAAAATTTACAATACCTCATCCAATGAGGGGAGAGGGTGATTATCCTTCTTTGATGCTTTGTTCAAATTGCAAAAATCCACACAAAGGCGGATTTTGCCACTTTTCTTCCTCACAGGAACAAGGTTGGCAACCCAAGTACTATGCTAGATTGGGAAGATGATCTAGGCTGACATTAGTTTCTAGACCTCTTGATGGATTAAAGGCTCTATCAGTGGGTTTACTGGTCTTTTCTTTTGCTAGAAGGGCTTAGCATCAGGTTTTGGTGGGATGGTATGGGTCATGATGGATGTGTCATAGATCTTCAAATCCTCATACCCGCACGCAATTACATCAATGTATTCTTGGAGAACCGCAAGAATCTTCTCCTTCACCTCGAGGGAGTAGGAGGTGCCAATGTGTACCAATTTTTCTTCACTATCCTGGCCGATGTTTACTTTCTCAAATTTTCTGCCCTCTGAGGAGGATGATATCTTTTCCCGGCCCTGAGGGTCTGAGTCAAAGATTTTTTCTAGTGCTACCATCCACTTAGGGATGGTGTTGGTTGGAAAGTCTATGATCCCATCATTATCTTCACCCTACCCAATATCCTCGTGATCTCTCTCTTCCACTATCTGGTCCTTGAAAACACCAACAATGGCCATGAAGGCCAGAATATGTTGATCATTCTCAAAGACCTGAAAGTGGGTGACGTTGTCTAGAATGGATGGGGTGGGGACCATCTCAATAGAGAATTTCTAAATCTGGGAGCCAGCCATTGGCTCAAGGGTGCTGGCAGACATGACAAGGGAATCTAGAACATAGTTTCTTTTTTGGGGGATGAGTTTGATGTCAAAGACATCAAAATATTCAATGAGGCTCCATGCTTGGTTGCGGTATGTGGCCAACCTTTTATCATGACAAGTGTCTTGGATCTGGACTTGCTTAACGATCAAGTCTGAATCACCCAATGCTAAGAGGTGAGTGATTCCCTTTCTTAGTGAAAATAGGAGCCTGAGGACCAAGGCCTCGTACTTCATGATGTTGCTCATGCAGTTGAACTGTAGCCTGTAAGATGTGAGGAAGGATTTCCCCCACAGGTTGATCAATTCCACTCCGGCCCCATAGCTTTGTTTAGACCAGGACCCATCAAACTTAAGGGTCCACAAGTCTTTGTTCGTTGTCTGGGGCTGGGAAGGTAAAGTGGCCTTTGGGAGGAGTTTCCTTCAGCTTTGATAGCACATGGGTGAGGTTCTCCTCTGGAGAAGCCTGTCGCTAGTATTCCTAGACTGGCGGCATCATGGGGATACTATCAGAATGATTGATGGGTCTAGGAAAATCTACTTCACGTTTCTTCTCCTGAAAGGCATTTATATGACGGGTAGCAACAGAAATGCAAGGTTCACACTCTAGTTCTGAATGTTTTTGATAATGCTCCCGGCACCAGGTGTCAAACAAGAGGGTAGCAAGGGTCATTGTGGTACCCTGTGAGTTAACCTCACCACTTATTTTTTTGTCCAGGTCTTGTGTTCTCTGAGAAACTATGGGATCCTCCCCAGGGGTGAAATCAAATGTTAGGATTTCTAGGGGTCGGTATACCCAGGGGGAAGTCTCAGAGAAGAGGACTTCATTCACCCTCCCGACTTTAATGAGGGCCTATTTCATCTGGGGCTCACTTTCTACCTAGATCTGGTTAGGATTATTTCCCACAGATCCAATGGGAGGCTAGTTTCCTCATCTTTTGCCAGGTGAATGATGCCTTTATCTACTACAACCTCCTCACACCTACTTGAGATGCTGGATACCAACTCTCGAAGGAGGAAATGAACTTGGTCATGGGTGAGGTCCTCTATTGTTGGTCCCTCCTATGAATCCTAGTCCACTAGAGGGAGGGATATCTTATCTACTCCTTTTTCTTTGTATTGTGGGTCCACTGTGGACCCAGTATCTAAAAATTCATCCGAGAACTTCTAAAGCTTGAGCCTCTTCATCATTCCCATTGTCATCTAGATGAAATGTCGGTTCCAGAATTTGAAGTCATCCTGGTAGTCTTCCCAAAATTATTCCATGTGATATCCATGGGGCTCTGATGCTTGAGGAAGTGTCGTTGCTATTTTTCCTAGTGGATCAAAATTCTTCCACTCTAGATAAAACTTTGATAGTCCCAGAATTTTGAGTTCATTGTCTGCCTCCCTTACCATGGCCCGACTGCAATAGTAGTTCCCACAAATGATTGGGAATAAGAAATTTGTTACCTTCTTCACTTTGAAGAGGGCGTGTAGCTCTAGGATATGCCTGCAATACTCTAAAATAATTATTTTATTCCTACAATGCTCGGGTAATAAATAGGGCTTCTTGGAGAAGCCAGTCACCCGAATGTATGTAAGTTGTTGAAATTGAATATAATAATGGCCATAAGTTCTGACCAAGTCTATTGCCTCCTTGGAGAGCTAGTATCTAGCATCTTGAGTAGGTGTGAGGAGTTTGTAGTAGATAAAGGCATCATTCGCTTGGTAGAAGCTGAGGAAACTAGCCTCCCATTAGATCTATGGGAAATAATCTTAGGGAGCATTCTGGTCCAGGCCAATCCTGAGTACACCTAATGTAAGTAATCCATTTGTGATGGGGCATTATTGTGCCAGAGCCCATAGAACATAAGATGTCATGTAGAATTTGGAGGACTTGGTGACCAGGAGAAATTGAGATTCCACATGGTTTGCAATAATGGTGGCCCAATCAAAGTTTTTCTCACCAGAGGTGATGCCCAACAAGAAATAGTACATCCATGCCAAGAATTCTTAGGGATGGGGTTTTTTGAAGACCCTACATAGTGCAATAATCCCCATTTGTATGCTTTATTTATATTTGGTCTGGGGGATTTCAAGCTTCATCTTCTTGAAGTCTTTCCTTGGCACCTTAAGCCATTTTTTGTTGAGATACTATTGGGCCATGTGTTCCAAATTTTGAAATTCTTCCAAGGCAAGGGCCCGAGTGAGGATGGTTGCATCATCGAATTAGGGAATTCCCAGTCCTTCCTGAAAGGTTGCGGCATCTAGAGACACCATAGGCATTGGATATCTTATGGGGACTGGGGTGGCAAGCGTGATGGCCCAGATAGTTGTATTATAGTGTCCAGCCAGAGTGAGAATGAGCTCCGGGGCTTGCACAGAGTAGGGGAAGCAAGCAGCTTTGAGGATCTCAGATTTGCCCATGTTGATACCCAATGGATCTCTAGTTGTTCATTGTATGAACATCATTTTTACCAGGGCTTGCATTTCAGCCCACATCTCAACACTGGTGTCGATGATCAGCTAAAGTTTGGAATCAATCTTTGATCCTGCAACGGTTTCTCCCTTTAGATGCTTCATTGTTAATGGGAGTTTTTCTAGGGCCTTCTCGGCCTTTGTCCTGATAGTTGCCCGGGTGGCAGCAGTGGTGGGGAGATCTGGGCTCCCGAGTTGAGCAATGCAGTAACTTCCAACATGATTAATGAGCAGTATTTTGACAACCTACAAGGCAAGACGATCGTCAGTATTTATATAAAACAAAGCATTATTCTGGGTTTTGGAGATCTTACCATCACATCACACATGTGCCTAAAAGAATTGTTAGCTCATGTCAAACCCCAAAAAGAGATATACATATGAAAAAGTAACTTAGGATTTGACCTCTTCCTAGGCCTCTGGGGATTCCAACACGTGATGAAAAAGAAGCAAGGAGCAAATGAAGACCTAGGACCCAAAGTTTGGAAAACTAACTGTTGCTGACATGACTATAAATGAGTCATATTAGGCTGATGTGGGGGTGTCACATGGCCATGCAATAATGGGATTTATGGCATTTACACTGATAACTGTCTAAACACGCAAGGAAATGAATACCACTTGGGCCGGACTTGAATGTATGCATGGGAGATTTAACCCATCATTAAGACTAACTTGATGGAAGAGAGAGAAAACCACCATGGCCAAAACTAGCAAGGTGCTGAGTTTGAACTAGATCGACATCTCTCTCAGACGAGCTCCAAATTTGGGGCTTTCAACATATGGAGCACGATGATCTTACCCAAAGGAGGGTGTAGAATATACAAGAAATGTATAGAGCTGAAGCACAAGTGAGGGCCAAAGAATGACTCACAGGATGGCCAAAAATGGATGTATTTACAAATGCAGACAAAAATTTATGCAGTGTACAATATATATAGAAACTTACAGAGGTATTTACATGAAAACCTACCAAAATATACAAAGTATTTACACCTAAATTACAACTGCACAGAGGGAAGAAAACCCTCTGGTAGAGCCAACCCACCAATGGGAGGTGACATAAAGAAAAACAAGAAACAAAAGTGAAAGAAAAACAAAAAGGAAACAAACAAAAATAAGCGAGAACCAGAAACCAAGGAAAGAAGAGTCGACGGCCTACCTTGGAACATGGGAAATGTGGGGAAAGCGAGCATGGGAGGTGATCTACAACAAGTTCACCTTCAAATGACCATGAAAAAGCACTACAAATCACTGTTCAATTAACCACTAAGCACCTAGAGTAATTTGTTGTTTAATCACCTTAATCACCTTTGAAATCGCTCTGAGTGCTCTAAGTATTTGATCGCAGTAAATGTGAAAATGATAGGTAACTTCTATTTATACCACTAGGGTAAAAAAATGCATTGCATTCTTTCTACAAACTCTGGGAGAAGAAAACCTCTAGACTCCATGCCCGAGGATTCCATGCAGCCACACCTTCTTGCGAAAGATGACGTGATGGCAGAGAATCCTGGAGTCCAGAATCCGGCTAACCCAAAAGAACAAACAAACTCTGGGACCGGGTCCCTTGGAAAAAATAAGGAAAAATCAAAAGAAAGATGACCCTCATAGAAGAAAATCCTAGAGGGAAAAGAGAGGAAACAAAAGAAATCAAAAAAAAAAAAGAGAAAAGGGGGACCCAACATTTTTCCTACAAAATGTAGGGACGGGTATGCAGGGCATAATAGGAAGAAGGTCCCAGGTCCCAGGTCCCAGGAGGAGGAGACCAAGAAATGGTCAAGACAAACTTGGATGAGGTGAGAGCCCTTCCTATTATTGGACCAGGTGAAGGGGTTACTAGCCATTTCCATACCATATAGGTCATTGTTGTTGATAAAGATAGAGAAACCTCCCATACTATTAGTGCAGTCCATCAACCCACCAATCTTTTTTGAGGGGAAAAAGGTGAGTTAAAGTCATCAGCCAGCATGATTTTGGAATCCTTAAGGGAGAGGAAAGAGGTGGATAGCTCATCCCACACCACTCTCCTCCCAGGGTGGGTATTAGGGGAATAAACATTAAACAATTTCATTGTTCAGACAAAGTAGAGAAAGTAATCGCAAGGTAGTGCTAGGAGAAACTAAGGGAAACTCCCAAAACATGTAAGGGATTACATAGGATGGAAATTCCCCCTGACACCTCTATTTCCTCTGAGTAGAAAAATGGGGCCCCTGATCATAAACTCCCCCACCAAAATCTTGAGATTTGCATGTCATCTTGAACTCTTGCAGCAACAGAATGTCCACCCTGTAGTCACTAATATATTTCCTAATAGCATAATATTTCTGAGGGTTGTTAAGGCCCCTAATATTCAGGGAAAGGAAAATCATTTCTTACCTTTTTGGCTTAGGTCGAGGGTGAGTTGCCTTCATGCAAAAATCTCCCTTGCAATATTTTTCTATCTTCTGGACCTTTCAGAAGGTCTTCGTACCTTTGCATCATCACCAATATCCATCTTCTTGTTCCTAGTTTTTATCTGTTGAGTCTACCAGTCAGCGTCCTCGCTTATCAGCATGCCTAGTACCGTAGGTATTAAGATAGGATCTGGCAACACAATTAGGGAGAGCACACCAAGTAGGGGGTACACCACCAGAACAATAGTCGATATACCACAAGGGGAACCCAGAGGAGGAGTCAAGGGATCTGAGGGTTGGAGACCTAGGATACCATCCACACTCGAGGCCAGATTTGGTGGTGGACATGAGATTTCATCACCCATGGTAGAAATGCCAAATGGTATTTCCCCATCTTCAAGCCCAAAGGGAGCCAAGGTTTCAGCCGTAATATTTGGGGGGGGGGTGCAAGGGGATGATTCCCCTAGAGGAGTTTGCCTACCATCGCCCAAATTGTTAAACTCCATAGAGGATATGTTCCTCAGCTTGAAGTTCTTCTCTTGGGGAGCCTTATAGTTTTCCATTGTGTGACCTTTGGAGTTATAGATTTGGTAGATGAAAGTGGCATTTTCATAAACTATGGCATGGGTCCAACATCCAAGTTTGGATTTGAGGACCGCAAAGTTGGGTAGGGTTTTGTTGATCAAAACATTGACATAAAACCTAGAAAAAACTAAACATAATTTAGTCAGAGTTACCATATCTACCAAGATATAGTGGCTGAAAGAGTCCCAAATCCACTTGAAAACCTGCCCATCCCAAAACTCAAGGGGGAGGCCAAGAAATGGACCTAGACAGGTGCCATCCTACTGAGCTCAGCAGAAGGGTCGAATCCCAATTTCCACTTAGCAAGAGTGAAAAAGTATTTCCCATACAACCTAGAACGCGAGAGGATGAAAGAGAGATCCTCCAGAGTAGTGAATTTGAAAAGGAACAACCTCCTAGCATTGGCGAGACAACTACACTTCCTTTGAGTTTCCATTGGACTCTCACCCACTTCCTTACCATGTCAATTATGGGCCAAAAATTAAATAATCTTCCCACAATAGCCAAGTTCAAATCTTCCATATCTCTATCCACAATAGAGTATGAGAGGGTAATCTTGGTTCCTTCCTCTATTAAAGAAAAATCATCCACAGTGAAATCCACACTGCCCAGAGGGGCCCCCACAAGTGCACCTTTCCAGTTAGCCTTGGGGGGGAAATTTGGTAGGGAATCCAAAGTACTTACTGCAAAAGTCTTTACGGGTTCAACATCCAAACCACCAGAAGTAGAATCTAGAAGAGGGTCCCTGCATAGGGGGGAGGAGGCTCCCCCTAGAGAAGACCTCCATTCAAATTTAAAATAAGCTTTCAGCGCACGAAAAAATTATAGAGCACCAAGAGATTTTTCACTATTCAAAGAATTCCCAACCCAGTTTATTGCAATAGTTTCCACTTAATTAAAAAATCCACAATGGGTTACCCTAGACTGACCACTTTGGGCCTCAACCCCCATTGCAAGCCACCCTCCATGCTATGCTCCTACAATGACCCTCCTATACTCCAAGCTAAAATCAAAAGAAAGAACAAAGCGAACAATCTCAATTGGAGCATCATAAAATCCTCATAATCAAAGAAGCCAACTAGGCTGAGTTTGGATCATAGACTCAATATCATCAATAGGATCCAGAGTGCCACCATGACAAAGAGGACATCTAAATCATATAATTGATTATTAAAAGATTGTGAGAAAATGAATTCAATTTATAGATTTTGCAAGAGGAATTGCAAATTTAGCAATTAAGTGTGCAAAAGGGAAATTGTCATAGACTATGACAATTGGAAAATTTGAAAGAAAAAATTTGTCATAATTGACGACAAGTTTGATGCACAATTATAAATTAGTGAGTGAAGAAAGGGAAAATTTGTCATAAACTATGAAAAATTCCAAATTTCAAATGGAAGTATGTCAAAAATGAGTAAAATCTCATTTGGGAATGGGCAAAATGGATGGGTAGTTCATTTGGAAAGCATAAGAGTTTGAAAGGGGAAGGTGTAAGAAGTGGAAGCTAATTAATTGGAGGTGTAAGATAGAAAATATGAAGTAAAAGTGGAGGCTAATTAATAGGAGATGTAAGCTAGAAAATAGGAAGTGAAGCACAAATTAGGGGATAAAACTGCATTTGGAAAATGAGAGAATATTTAATTATTAAAATCAAATAATTCTCACATTTATGAATTAGGAAAAAATAAGAGAATTATTAATTCTCAAATTAGGATCAATTAGCCAATTAATTAATTGTGAGACCACGGGTAAAAGGGATAAATAAATAAAGGATGATTAGATGATTTAATGTTTGATTTACCCCTAAAGAGGATAAATTCATCAATGGATAAGGTTGATTGAAAAGATTAAAGGGATCAAATGATGAAAATGGCATGATTAGACAAGGTTAAAATATTAAATCCATAAGGGAAATGATGAATATTTAGGGATGAATGTTAGTGATTAATTAAAAAATTTGCAATGTTTAATCAATGAGGAATGACATGTAATGCCCCACCAGGGAACCCGAGAGGTAAACTCAATAAACTAATGTAAAGGCAAATAATTTTTTTTACAAAGAATACAACTAACAATGCACTATGCAATTACAAGATAGTAGAGTCTTAACCATGATACATAATTAACATTTCAATTATAATTGCTAAATATTAACCACATAGATAGGTCCTTTTAGGTTCCCCAACATTGCTACTAGCAACACATATCATACATGACTAAGTCCATCACATAAATGAAATGGTCGGAGTTTATATATTACAAACCCCATGCAAATAAAAAATCAATGAAGAGGAAAAAATAAAAAGGACAACTACTTAAGAGAACAGAAAAAAGTCAAAACATAAAAATATTGGAAATTAAACAGTGAAAAGTGGTAAAAGGGTGACTAAGTTATCACTTTTTCTGACAATGGGAAGAAACTAAATTCAACCAAACATTGAGCATTTACAAAATTCATCACTCTGCACTATGATATTGTCCCCCACATTACTCAATGTTATTACAATGTTGAGAACCTTGCCTTGCTATATTTGTCTCAATTCTTCTCTTTTAAAATTCCTCAACTTTGTTACTGACATGAAAAACTTAGATCTTCGTACCTAATACAAAAACCTAAAATATCATTAGCATAAAAGACCACTTTCATCACCAACTATATACTTTTTGGTTCTGCAAGGTGCTCATCATAAATTTTTCAGAGTTCAGAAAACTTAGACCTACGAAGAAGCCAACAATTATTCCCTAAATGGGAAAACTTCCTACGCCATTGAGTAGAATGGGAAACTACTAAGAGTAAGATTACAAATTGAGGCCATGTGATCAATCAAGTTAACAAAAAAATCATACCATAAAAAGATATACAATACAATCAATTTGACAAAATATTCTTACGATATTTAAATGCACAATATATATATATTTAAGAGATTCTAAAATCTATGTAAAATAGAAAAAAAATGTTAGAGGCTCTATAAACATGTAGACTAATTGTTTAAAATATGACGCAAGAAAATCTGTGAGTATGATAAATAAAAATTCCTATCCATTCATAATAAATTATATCGCATTCTATACAAGGGGTTGCCAAAAGTATAAATTATTTCATAAAAAAAAAATTAGTGTGGAAGAAAAAAAGTTAACATTGTGAAACAAATTCGATGAGACAGAACTAATTACCGTTAAGAGATCGATTAGCAAAATTGACATGATTTGATGTGATAAAGCCAATATAACAATGGGGGAGTGTGTGAGAGGGAGGGGAAATTTGTTCAAAAATAGGGTTTTAGAGGAAGGAAATTAGGATGATGAGGAAGATCTAGGTGGATCTGAGAAGTTTTGGGAGGTGCTTCTTCTTTTGTGGGCATCTTCTTGTTGTTGTGAAGTGGGGGTGCTTGTTTTGGCCCTCTTTGTTATGGATTATGGCCCTACCGCTATGACTCTAACCCTCATTATTTTGTGGGGCTTCTTGAATTTATTCCGACTTTAGTGTGTAGGGGCATTGACTTTGCCGCACACCATGGAGTTTCCCCCCCTTTCCCCTGTGCATGAGCTTTGGCTTTTCTTGTGGCGACCGGGTAAATGAATCTCTTGAGTTTGGTTTCTATACGCCTCTTTTCATGATCTGTGATTCCCAAGCTTTCCAAAGGCAAGGGTTAGTAGCAAAGGTTTCACAAATGATATAAATCAAGCACACAAGAACTACTAAAATGAATGACTTGAAGCATAACCAATAAAATATACAAGCACAAGAAAGGAAAACAAATGAATGAAAACCTTGAAGCACTTGAAGCTTCTATTGTCTCTCTCTACTACTTCTAAAACTCTATATTTGATGCTCAGTATTGGCGTGGGCAACGTCTGTAATACCCCAAAATTGGCACCTTACAATTATAATCAATTTTGGTGTGTTTTCTAATGATCGAAGTCCTATTATACTAGGCAATTTTTTCCTCCTAATTGACTTTAATTGACTTGGTCTCAAATGCAAAAAACCTGAATTTGCATAAATCTCACGCTATATTTAATTCCTAAATTTTTAAGATTTATTAGCTAAAAATCCCTATGATTAATTAATTTAATTCTAAAGTCCTAAGTGCTTTTAAATTAAATTAATTCCACCCCCTTTAGCTAATACACATCAAAA
>MU224545.1:2260174-2274206 GCA_018584345.1 Thuja plicata
ATCGTAACACATTAACAATGTGTTACGATAACCATTAACTAATGGTTATCATATATGATAGTGGCTGTGATTATTATGAAACCCGATAACACTTAATTGGTCGAGTAGGCATCGACTGTTATAAACAATGATTGACTAATTTTATTTAATATTATTAATATTAATAACATATAACATATATTAATAAATATATATAATATTAATATTAATATTAATATTAATAACATATCACATATATATATAATATATGTTTATATTAATCAATTCGATGCTATATTTTAACAGGGAGGTCAGGATGGAGGGAGAGACGGTGGTCGACGTGGAGGTAGATTTAGAGGTCGTGATGGAGGTAGGGATGGGGGAGAAATGGAGGATGGGGGAGGGGAGATGATGGGGGAGATGATCCTGGTCCTGGGGGTTCTAGTGGTGGAGTGAGGACTAGAGGTGGCCGGAGTGGCGGTCAAACTAGTGCCCCGAGAGTTGATTTGAGCACCATTTTAGAGGATGAGGAGGCTATGGAGGAGGAGGTACCTCAGTTTCTGCAAAGATTTCATCGCCAAACAGGTGTTGTTTTGGCTCTAAGAGAGAAGGATAGGGTAGTTATTGAGGATGTGGATGTTGAGATTGGGGACATAGACGTGGAGGCTCTAGATGAGCAGAGTGTAGAGACTGGTTCATCGACTGATAGTGGTAGTATTGGCAGTAGCACAGGCGAGAGCTCAAATAGTGATGGTGGTGGATTAGGGGACAGGGATGGGGAGGTATATATGGATGTAGCCATGGTTGGTATGGAGGATGATCCCTCAGAGTTGGAGTGTCTCACCCAGCAGGTACAGGATCTTCAGGCCAGGCTTGCTTCATCTGATGCACGTGCCACTACTTTGGAGGCTAGAGAGAAATAGGCTCAAGATGAGGTTTGTTCTTTCATTGATAGTGTATAAGACACCTCTCACTGAGGTGTTCTGGATCGATACTATAGATCCAGTCATGATGCACAAAGAGAGATCAAGTACTGGAGGTGCCACTATAAGGGTGCAGTTCCTGCAGAGCAGAGAGTGCCCAGTTATACAGCCTCTCATAGGTCTAGTAGAGCTCAGCAATCACAGAGTAGTAGTATTGGTGCTCTTGGTTCATCCCAGAGACCATCTTCTAATATGCCACCCCCTCGTCTACCTCCTAGTGAGGGTGGGGGTAGCACATGTTGATCCTATTTATGTATCATGTACCATTTTTGTAGTGATGTCATTTTATATACTCTGAGTAGTATCCATATTTGTTCCCGATACTGATATTTATTGATATATATGTTGATTACCTTCTTTTTTTCAGACTTGCGACCATACATTGTACTCAGATAGTTTGATTTATATGAGATGCAACTAGTGTTTTTGATATGATGTGCATTGGTTTACTTTCTATATGTATGATTATACATGATTTGGTGGTTTAGATGATGAGTTGTATATGCAATATGATTCTATTATGCACACTTGTATATGGATGATTTACTTTTCCTATGATACTAACAAGTATATGCAGGATGGTGGAAATGAAATGCATGTTTATATGAGATGCTTATGGATGCATGTGATTTTATCATTTATCATGTATGCAACTACTATTTTTTTTTCTTTTTTGATGTACTTAAATGAAATGAATGCAATCTATTATGCACAAAAATATCTGAGTAATGCATGTGTTAATTAGAAAGAAGTTAGTTTGGATAGGCGTTCTTTGAGATTGATTTAATAAAATGGAATGGTAGAAAGGATTTTTCTTTTTTCATTTTTTTGATAGATATGATTTGATAGAAAGTATGAGTATCCCAAGTCGTTGCCCCTGTTTCCAATATTTTCCATCATTGAATCTTTTTTTGTTTGTATTTTCTGAAATTCCAAAGAGCGTTGAATGATCTAGATCACATCCCACCTAGATACTGCCATGACCTCTTGATAGCAGAAGGAGTAGAGAGATTGAATAGAAAGAAAACCTAGTGCACCCAAATATTGACCATCTGGGTTCAGCTATGTTCCTTTTTTGAAAAGAAAGCAAGCCAAAAGCACCTAGATATTGACCATCTGGATACCGCTTTATCCTCTAAATTAACTAAAGAAAAGAAACCAAGATAGAAATCCTATGCACCCAGAGTCCATCTGGATAACACTGCGAGCTCTTGATTTCTAAAAGGGAAAGCCAAGAAAACAAGATAGAACTCCTATGCCCCTAGAGTCCATCTAGATAGCATCATGGGCTCTTGTTTGCAACATAAAGGGAAAGACCATAGAAACCAAGATAGAACTCCAAAGCACTCAGAGTCCATCTGGATAGCACTGCGAGCTCTTGATTCTATAAACCAAACAAGAAAAATAAAAGAGAAGGAATGCCCAATTCTTTCCCAGGGTTAAACTTATATCGTGGACCTGTGCAACTTCCATATAAGTGACAGCACCTACCGCATTTAACCTAAATCATCATGGCCTTGAAATCAAAGTGAACATTCAACAGACAGCAATAAAAAAAAAGTCATGATCTATTATAGCTACTCTCCTCACATGGTGGATCCTGGAGTAGCGTAAGAACATAACTGCAAAATATAGAGTGACATCTGACCGACTTGACTGACCTAGTCAACATTTTTGGATGGTTCCTTGATGCAGTTGGATTCTCTCGATTGGCTTGACTCTTTGGATAGGCTTGATTGGCTTGATTTCTTGAGTGTGTCTGGTTTTAGTAACAGATTACTCATATAAGACTGACCTATCTGGTTTGAGCATATCCATAACTATGTAAGATGATTGATATGATTTGATTGATTGATTTCTTTGATCATGTTGGTAGCTGATCAAGCTGTGTCAGATGGGCCCAATGCTGGTTTGCAAAGCTCGTGATTGTAAAAATTGATAGATTGATTTGATTGTTTTGGAAGCTGATCAAGCTATGTCAGATGGGCCCAATGCTAGTTCACAAAGCTCATGATTGTGACAATGATAGATTGGCTTGGTCATCAGTTGCTTGCTGATTGATTTGATAGATTGATAAAGCTATTTTAGATGAGCCCAATGTTGATTATCAAAGCTCATGATTGTGACATTGATTGACTGGGCATGATCACCCTTTTCTCTCTTGATAACTGAGTTGGCTTTATTGCTTGGGATTTTGCAATTTTTTGAATTTTTTTGATGAACATTGATTTTCTCTTGATTTTTGATCTTTTTAGGATTTTTGATGAGTTTTCCTACTTTTTAGATTTTTTTAGGACATTTAGAATTGCCCCCTAATCTGGTGGACCAGTATTAACCATGGGTAAGTGCTTGGTGCTCAGAGGGGATTGTGCTTCTGGATATAGCTTGGGTAGTCAGTCTTTCATGTGAAGTGTGCTCAAGCTTTTGATCTTAGAATTCATTGATGGTGAAGCTGGATTTGAACACTTGGCACCTGTTTGCCAGGTTTTCACCAAGGTACCTACTCAATAGTGCTTGATTGCCAGGTTTTCACTGAGAGAGCAATTTTTTTTCTCTTTACTTTTTTGATTTTTTGATTTTATTATTGTCACCAAGGCGCCTGATTGCTAGGTTTTCACCAAGGTAACATTTTGTATTTTCTATTTTTTTTGGTATTTTCTGGATATGTAGATAGGTGCCTTAACCATAGAGACCTCAAGGGTAGAACCTCTTGAGATGCATGTTTTTGATGTATCCAGGGAGCTGATCTCCTTCTGGTGTTGCTAGTATGAGTGCCCCACTCTGAGTAGAGCTAACAATGACAAATGGTCCTAGCCAGTTAGGTTCAAACTTTTTGGGTTTGACTCTCTCTGCTTGATTCTTTTGATTTTCCATGAGGACAAGGTCTCCTAGCTCAAATGTTCATGGCTTCACCTTCTTGTGATATTTTCTTCTAAATCAATTTTGATAGCCTTGTAAGTGGTCAAAGGCATGTTGTCTTCTTTCATCTAGTAACTCCAGTTCACTGAGCCTTGCTACTCTATAGTCCTCATCTGTAATCAGGTTCTTCAAAGATATCCATAGGGATGGGATTTCCACTTCAAGGGGTAATACTTCCTCTGATCCATAGACTAGGGAGAAAGGAGTGGCTCATGTAGGTGTTCTCACACTAGTTCTGTATGACCATAATGTGGGACTAAGCTATAAATGCTAGTCTCGCCATGATTCATTCACTATTTTCTTCAAGATTTTCAAGATTGTCTTGTTTGTAGCTTTGGCTTGGCCATTCCCTTGAGGGTAATAAAATGAGAACCCTTGTTTGATATGGAACTGTTCGCATAGCTCTTCAACATCCTTGTTTTGGAAAGGTGCACCATGATCTGTCAGGATAGTTTGAGGGATCCCGTATCGACAGATAATGTGGTTAAGTATGAACATTGCTATTTTCTTTCTAGTTATGTAAGTGAGAGGAATTGCTTCCACCCACTTAGTGAAGTAATTTTTTGCTTCTATGATGTATTTGTGTTCATTTGTTGAAGAAGGTGTAATTTTGCCCACTAGGTCAAATCCCCACATGGAAAATGGAAATGGTGATGTGATAGGATTTAGTTCCTGGGTTGGTGCATGGATGAGGTCTCCATGAATCTGACACTGTCTACACCTTTGTACATGTTTGTGTGCATCTGTCTCTATTGTGGGCCAATAGCATCCCATGGGATGATCTTCTTAGCTAAGTTGTTGCCACCTCCGTGGGTTCCACATATTCCTTCATGTACCTCGTATAAAGATTTCTGGGATTCCGTGGAAGTGAGACATCATAGTAGCATTCCATCTAGACTTCATTTATATAAAGTAGTTGAGAGGATGGTATACCTAGAGGATTGGTGAATGAGGGAATTTCTCTAGTTCCTAGACAAGTTGGGAGGTAAGACATTGTTTTGGAGATAGTTATAGACATCTTGGTACCATGGGGATTCAGGACCAACAAGGATGCATGTTGATTTTTTGATGGATGCCTGATGTGATGGCACCAATATTTTCTCTACTAGAAATTGGAATCGTGTTTCATTGTCTAGCATATCAATCAATGATGCTATGGTAGCCATCGCATCTGTAGCTTTGTTCTGTGCTCGTGGGACTTGCTTGAAGAAGATGTAATGGAAATTGGTGTGTAGTGTTTCCATCTATGCTTTGTATAGTATGAGCTTCTCATCTTTGGTTGTATAATCATTGTTGACTTGACAGATGATCAACTGTGAGTCTCCAAAGACCTTAAGGTTCTTGATTCTCCATTGAATTGCTATTTTTAAACCAATGACCAGTGCCTCATATTCTTCTATGTTGTTGGTGCACTGGAAGTTGAGTCAAAAAGACTTTGGAATTGTATCATGATCTGGAGTGATAAGCACTATCCCTGCCCCCGCACCATAGTTCGTGCACTACCCATCAAAGTATAGTTGGCATACCTTGATTGCTAGTTGTAGTGTCATGATAGATTCACCAGGAAAGTCAGAAATAATAGGATGATGGTCCTAAATGGGTGCCTCTTCTAGTTGATCCACGATCAGTTGTCCTCTGATGGCCTTTCTATCTATGTACTCAATGTCAAACTCACTCAAGATCATTACCCACTTCGCCAATCATCCAATGAGCGTTGCTTTTCTTAGGAGGTACTTTAAAGGATCAATATGTGCAATCAACTTTGTTTATTGACTCAACATATAATGTCTCAGCTTCTCGGAAGCAAAGACAACTGCAAAGCATGACTTCTTGATTGGCATATAGTTGAGCTCATATCCAACCAATGTTCTACTTAGATAGTAGATGGCCCTCTCTTTACCTGCATCATCATGTTGTGCCAAGAGTACACCTAATGTTGACTCTGTTGCTGAGATATATAGAAGCAATGGTCTGCCTTGGACTGGTGACACCAATATAGGAGACTTGAGGAGGTAGTCCTTGAATATTTGGAATGCTTGTTCACATTGCTCGGTCTATATGAATTTGATGTCTTTGTGAAATAGATGTTGGAATGGATGGAACTTGTCTGCTAGCTAAGCTATGAAGCACCTGATTGATTGGATCCTTCCTTGTAACCCTCTTAGTTGCCTCAGGTTCGATGGTAGAGGCATGTCCAATATTGATTTTACTTTCCCTGGGTCTACTTCAATTTCTCTATGTGACACTATGAACCCCAGTAGCTTTCCTGTTGTGACACCAAATGCACATTTCTTTGGGTTTAGACGGACCTTGAGTTCCTGTATCCTATCAAAGATTGGTCCCAATACTTGTAGATGATACTTGCAAAGCATTGACTTGGCTAGTATGTTGTCCACATAGTCTTCCATTGTCTTGTGGATGAGATCATGAAATATAGTTGTCATAGACCTTTCATATGTCAAGACAACATTTTTGAGACCAAATGGCATGACATTCCAATAGTAAGTTCCCTAAGGACATGTGAAAGATGTTTTGTGTTGGTCCTCTAATGCGATCCTTGTCTGATTATACGCTGAAAATCCATCCATGAGTGATAGCATTTGATGTCCAGTGGTTAGATCTACTATCATATCAATGTTGGGTAAAGGAAAGTCATATTTGGGACAAGCTATGTTGAGATCCCTGAAGTCTGTGCAAATTCGTATCTGACCACTGTACTTTGTAACTAGTACCAAATTAGATATCTAGTCTGCGTATGGTATAGGTCTTATGAACTTAGCATCCAGGAGCTTCTTCAGCTCAGCCTTGACTAACAATGCAACATGGGGATGCATCTTTCTTAGCTTCTACTTGATAGGTTTGGCATTGGGTAGCAACGGGAGATGATGTAATACTAGCTTTGGATCTAAACCTGGCATATCCGAGTAGGACCATGCAAAATTGATCATCCTTGCTGTAAAGAAGCTGATAAAATATTCTCTCTCCTCAGGGGTGAGTGATTTTTCCAAGTATATATTCTTTGGGTTCTTGTCATCTCCCAAATTGACTTCCTCTATTTCTTTTTCTAGTAATGCCGATTTCTCCTCTGTCAAGGGGAGGAATTCCTTCTTTCCATCTTCTAGCTCCTCAGAGAGGTTTTTGCTAGAAGATACATCTTGTTTTATCTTTTTATCATTCTTTTGTTCTTTTTTATTTTTTGGACTGGAAAGAGGAGCTTCATCCCTGAAATATGCCACTCTGTTGAGGTCAATGGAGAATCCTACCTTGTGGTCTCATGATGTAATGCCTTCCCTAAGTCTCATGAAATCAGAAATAGCCTCATCATTCTCGAAGACATATAAATCAGGGGGTCCTTGTTGATCCCACTTTATTAGCTCTAGGTGTACAAGATAGATTTTTTCATGGTTGTCTGACTATGGTTGACTGAAAGGGACTACAGATATGGTTCCTACAAAACTAAACTATGACATGGATGCACCACTTGAGGTCTGATAAATGACATGCTTATCTATGCAAGGTTTCTTAGAAATGGATAGTTGGTCAAATAAGTCTTCTACGTTTATGATAGTGTCTGACCAAGGGGAATAATCTGGGATTGACGGTTCAGAGTCATGAAGGGATCTCCACTCATACTCATGGGAGTCGGTCTCAATAGAATGGTCGTCAGATGTCTCACTTCCTTGGTTATCGTTGATTGCTATGTGGAGGTCTATTCGGGTTTGTGTGGTTCCCTCTTCTGCGGGCAACAACTGTGCTAATATGTTTCTTATCAGGACATGTTCTGTGTTGTGCCCCTGGTGCATCTCTGGTATTTGTTCCTGATCAACTTGAATATCTTGGATAACAAGACTGGTTCTTTGTTGTCCATAGCCCAACCCTCTCATGTTTCTCTGGGTTGGCTGGAGAGACAATTCTATTATACCTTGTTGTCTTGCCCCCAGCCCAGTTGTACCATCATATCCAAATCTTTGTAACATTGTATAACCATTACCATAGTTTGACAAGGATAGGGTTTGTCGGATGGTCTCTTGTGGGTCATGGTATAGCCATATATTGATATCTTGTTCAAATAGCTTTTTTTCGCTATGTCTCCCCATCTGACAAAGGTTGTGGGTGGAAATCTGAATATAACAGGCTATGGAGTTTCTATTGTGACATCCTTAAGATTTCAATCTAAAGAGGAGGGAACACTTGCATCTTTTTTAATGGCTATCTTTCCTTTTATTCATGTGACATCCTTGGGAGTTGAATCTGAAGAGGATGGGATTCTTGCATCTTGGTTTGAGGGTACCTGGTTATCAATGCTGATTTGGACAACATTACAGTATTGGAAAGGATTGGGGTCTCCCTCTATGATGATTTCCTCTCCCTGATGTGGGAACTTGATGCATTGAAGGTACATTGTAGGTACTGCTTGCATTTCATGTATCCAGGGTCTCCCTAGTAGCATGTTGTATCCCAACTCAAGGTCTAGGATTTGGAAGGGAGTGTTTTTTACCACTGGACCGATACGGACAGGTAGAATGATAATACCTTTAGAGGACCTTTCCTCTTCATCATAAGCTCTGATATTTATCCTCCTTGTGACATCAATGCTTGATTATGAATAGCCCAATTGCTTGATTAACTTTAGAGTACCGATGTTTAACCTAGCTCCACCATCAACAAGGACCCTATGGATAGCGCTTTTGTGGACCTGGACAAGTAAGTGCAAGGGATCATTATGCAGGGGTTTATGCGATGACACATCACGGTTCATGAATGTGGCATGTTTGTTAGCAGCTATATAGTTAACCATCATTTGGAAGCTCTTGGGTGTTATGTCCCTTGGGACAGCTACATTTTGAAGGGCTTGGTCAAGTGCTAGTTTATGTTGTGGAGATATGCATAATAGGTCAAACATGGAGATCTAGGTAGGTGTGCGCTTTAGTTGATCCACTATGCTGGGCTATGGATCTAAGTTTGCTTTAGGATTGGTAGATACAGTAGGTGAGGATGGTAATCCTTGCAAGATGACTCTAGTGCGATGTGTTGTTACAGCACATTTGTTACCTTGGTCTTTGATAGTGATCATAGCCACATGGCTATCTGAAGGGTTGAGGCAATTGATAACATTATCACTGTTGGCATATCTATAGTTGACTTGTTTTTCCTATCCACCAGACCCTGAGGCTTTTACCTTATTCTGATCATGAAAGGTATCATTGAAGATAGTGTGATCAGTAATGCCTTTGGTTTGGGTATTTGTTACATCGATGACCCTTGTGTCAATCAGATCTTGGATAGCGTGTTTCAATCGGTAACAGTTAGACATTTTGTGCCCTTTCACTGATGAAACTTGCAGAAATCTTTGTCATTATACCACCTTGGTTTGTTTTCATCCTATTCAAAGTCACTGATTTCTGGGAGAGTGATAGTGTTTGATTGTATCAACTTGCATAAAGCTAATTCTACTGGGTCTCCCAATGTTGTGAAATCTCGCTGCTGGAATTGAAACTGTGGTCTGCGTTGATTCTATTGTTGATTGTTTGACACAGCGGCTGCTTGTACAGGAGGAGGTTGGTTTTGGGTGTATGCTTGTTGGGTGGGCCCTATGGGTTTTTGGTTGGCCATAGGTGTGCCTTGCACTGACACCTTGGGTTGTGCATAGTTGAGTGTCTTCACATCAATGACACCATCACTAGTGACATTTTTGTTTTTGTTCCAACACTTAGCTTTGTCCTTTGCATTTTTGTTTATATTCGTTTGTGTGGGATCTGCAAGGATTCCTCGTTTGACTAAGTTATTCTCATAACGAACCCCTCATTTGATGAGTTGTGTGAATTTAAAATCCAATTGTAACTCTATTGTGAATGACATGTCTGGAATTAGATTGTCAACAAACATGACTATCAAGTCTTGTTCGGGCACATCATATGTTATGTGGTTTGTCATATTCCTCCATCTCTGTAGGCACTTCACAAAAGACTCTCCATCCTTCTATTTGATATCGCAAAGGTCCTTGATGCTCACCTTGGGCTTGATGTTATGATGGAAGTGAGCTATGAAATTTTTAGCCAGTTCACCCCAAGAAAGAATGCCATGAGGTAAATGTGAGAACCATTCCATTTCTAGCCTGGCCAAGCTTTGTGGGAACAATCGCATTAGATATGTCTCATCATGGGTGACTTTGAAGAAACTAGAAAAAAACTCTCGGATATGTTCAATAGGGTTGGTACTACCCCTATATTTATCAAATTTTGGTATCAAGAAGTGATTTGGGAATGGATACATGTGGAGATAATGATCAAAGGGGTATGGGTATAAATCCTCTGCGGTGTAGGATTTATTTTGCCCCTGATTTTTCATATCCATCATTTGGGTTTGAAGGGTTTGTATTTGTTGCATTAACATGTCCATTTTATATTGAGGTTGGTGTGTGAGGGTGTTCCTCTGTGTTGTAGTGGGTATGAGGTTGTGCCTCTGTGTCCCTTGAGTAGGAACATAGGATTTCATCCTGGGGACTTGATATTGATTTCCCACTGAGTGATTTGTAAATGGGGGCACATGGGTAGCCCATGGTGGGTTTTGATGTGTTTGTTGTTGTGATTGAAACCGGGGTTGATATTGTTGTTGCAGGGGTGGGATTTGAAGCAACTGAAGCTAGGGTTATTGTTGCAGGGGTTGGAATTGAGGCAACTGAAGTTGGGGTTGTTGTTGCGGGGTTTGGAACTGAGGAAACTGAAGTTGGGGTTGTTTTTGCGGAGGTTGGATTGATGTCAGAATGGGCAAAGATGTAGCCTTGCGCGGGCATTGACTATAATTTGTATACACAGAGATGGATCCATGTGGGCATGAGGTGTTGATCCCAAGGCTAGTGTGAATTGACTACAGCAGCGGCATAGTTTCAGAACAGTTAGTGTTTGGTGGGATGGAATGCATAGCATAATAGCTTGATTGTCCTGGCCATGAGACCAAAGGTGGAGGCATACTAGTGACCATGGGTGCACTTAGTTGTGAGCCTGTCATGCTTTGAGTGGAAGATGTGATGGCCTGGGTCATGTCATTGGTTTAACTGGGTATAGTCTATGTCAATGTGGGTAATACCAATGGTGGAAATATTTGAGATACAATAGGTAGTATCTTAGGAGGCTGAGTAGTGTTTTGACCTGCAAGAGGGTTTTTGGGCCATATGGTCGATACACTGAATTCAACGAGGAGCTTGACTCCCTTCTTTATTAGTATGGCTAAGTAACATTCAGGGTTCCTCTCTATAATAGCGTCAAATACTTTTTTGGAGTAAGCATCTTTCTCCACATCTTCAAGCTCTGCTTCTATGATATATTGAAAAAAGGCTGCCCCACGGGGTTGTTCAATGAATAGAGCAGAATTGGTATTCACGAAAGGGTCATTCTCTTGCTCTATTTCCCAAGCGGGGAATCGGTTGATATATGACTCATTAATTTGTATTCTAGCCTTAGACCTTGTGTAAGGCCCTCCATGAGGTGTTTGAGACATAGTGTGGCCCAGGTTTTGTAACTAAAACAAGTGATATAAAGAAAACAAGGAAGAAAATCCTTTCTAAGGAAGTCCGAGTTATGTTTTGGATAAGGGTAATTCTAAGGACATATTTTGATATAGCTTGATCTCAAAGTGGTGATGATAAAAAGATAATATTCACCGACCTTTGCCTTGGAAAAAGTCACTTTGATAAAGATGATGATGTTTGATATGATGAGATCAAGGTATTTTGAGTCTGAGTTTTCGAACTAACAATGTTTTTGACAATAATCAAGATTTTCAGAGGAGGGATGATCTTTAATGTTTAGAGATTCACATAATGTTCTTCGTGTTTTCTTGGGATAGACGCTAGTTTTGGACACCAAATGAAAATTTCTCTCAAGGTTTTTAGGTCAAAATAGGAATAAAGTATCTCTGGTCAATTACGGTACAACTTCACCGACTACGGTAAAGTAAATGGTCGATTGTGGTAGTTTATCACCGATTGCAGTAATAAACAAGATGATTGTGACAATAAACAAGTTAATTGCAGTAGACTTCCTTCAATTGTGGCACAATGTGGGCAATTACGGTAAATTAGAAAAAATCTCAAAAAGACTAAAAGATGGGTATCACTGCTTGACAATTTTGAACTTTTTGGAACAATGCTCCTGATTTGTAAGACAGTTGACATTGACAATCTTAGACTTTAACATGTTTGACTTTTTTTGACAGTTTGGATGTTTTGTTTTACATTTTCAGAAATTGATCAAAGGAACAAGCATGACAGACACTGTGTTTTGAAGAATGAAGACTAAAAATGTGTATGTTCTACAACTTTTTTCAAGTTGCAAGGTTATCACGAGGTCTCAACAATGAACAATCAGATTAATCTAGGTCAATGGCTTCAGAGTACAATGGTATAGGCCTAATGCTTGAATGTCCATTAGCTCACACAACAATTGTCACGCTACTAGGACACGAAGATCCATGACATAGGTGCCCGTGTTTTTTCCATTTTCAGGTATTGTTTCCGTGGAGTGAAGATCTCTTTCACTACACAAATACCATGGGATACATATGTTGGGGATCTTGGGGGGAAATTTTGCAACCCCTTGCACTATAATAAGGTACCTGTTCGAAGGTAAAAAGAGTTGGCCTCTAATTAATCAAGGTTGTAGTAAGGGTCTGTGGTGTCTCTCCAATCGGTTTGTACATGTGTGGCTCACTTTAGAGCCTAGTTGATCATGCTGGCTCCTTAGGGATATTCACCTGATCTAGACTATTACCAACACACCTCACCCGAGCTTGGCTAGATAAGACAAAACTTTGGTTGGTGCCTTGTTTATATACTGATCAGAAGGATTACTAGTTAAAGGTCATTCTTTGAGCAAGAAGCGCATTCCCCAGACAGGCCTTTCTAAAAAGTATAAAGGTTTCTGAACTAATAGTCTGTGCAAATGCACCCAAAACTCAAGACACAAGGTAAATTGATTAAACTCCAAAAGTTTGAAATGTGAACTAAGCTACACCACCATACAAGCACCAATGTTCGATTTTAATCCCAAAAGTAGGTGTTGATTTCTTGTTCAATTTTAGTGCACCAATTTGAGAGATTTTTTTGCCTTTGTTCAATTTTAGTCCCCACGTCAATTTTAAGCCCAAATCTAAAGTGTGAAATGTGAGATGTTTGACAAAAACTATTCTTTTTAAACCCAAATCAACAAGTGAATTCCTTTTAGTTTGCTTTTGTAAAGGAGAAAAATGTTACTAATGTGTTTCGTAAGAAAAGAGATGTCACATTTGAAAATGTAGATGTTTGTGTGATGTGTGGGGAAGATAAGATGTTCCTTTCAACCTCAAATGCACAAATGAAAGATCCAAATTGATCAACCCAAAAAGGATCAATGCACAAATGAATTAATCATTTGGAAATGAGAGCAAAGAGGAAAGATCTTAAATTCCCATTTTAGAAAGGAATGTATATGATAGTTCTAGGAATTGAAATGGATGAGATGAAGTACTAACCTTAAAATAGTGCATATCAAAGAACATTTTTTTCTGAGGTCTATAGGCTGTTTCTAGAAAAACTAAAGTATGATCCAGAACCGGAATGCAGAGACAAAAAAAACCCAAAAATATTTTTCCATTCTGATGTCATCTTATGAAAAAAGTTGACCCTGTACCACTTTTGCCAACTTGATCTACTCAGCTCCAAAAGTGTCCCTATTCGCACAGTCTGAAAGAAATCTGAAAAGGGTATCCAGATCTGGCCTTGAATCTATAGTCCTGAACCTGTACCTGCAAGAAAAAAGGTTTTTTTGTTGTGGGGGAGGGATTTGCCTTGGTCAAACCCCAGTTTTGGAATTAACCTTATAATATAATTGAAATTACAGAGATAAACTAAGTAAACACATAAATTCACCTTGCTTATATGGAAGCCCTTATGGCGGATTCAAATCTGTGAATCCACAAGTATGTGTGCATCAAATGGATCTAGAATGTAGAATTTATCATGTAGGATGTCTTCAATCAATCGCTTGTACATCTCCAACACCAAGTCTTGAATGGGTTCTTGAATTTGGAAGAGGCTTGGAAGAAGGTGGATGGAGAGATCACAAAAAGGGCACTATGTAGCTTGAATCCTTCAATGGCCTCCAATGGATCTCCTT
>MU224545.1:2279522-2290163 GCA_018584345.1 Thuja plicata
TGAAACTAGGGCACAATCTTCTAAGGAGGCCTACATAGGATAATTAAATCACCATTTAAGCCTTTACCCCTAGGAGAGGACCTATATTAAATATAATTTAGGAATCAATGCTTCGAAACCCGAAACAGGCGACCTGGAAGCGGGAAACAACTTTTGCAAAGACCGACATCCGAAAACTGAAAGTTCCTGCGATTTGGACCCTGGGACAGGTTCGAGGTCGACCCTGTCCTAGGTTAGGGCCAAGGTTGACCTTGTCCTAGGGTAGGGCCAAGGTTGAACCTGTCCTAGGAGGTCGACCTTGTCCCCAGATCCCAGGATCACAGGTCAAAGACCCAGAATGTAGAATTCAGGTCAGGAAATGGAGGTTAGAAAGGCAGGTTAGGGGGGAAGCCATGTCAAGATCAGGAACCTAGTCAAGGAACTTTTCATGACCCCAAACCACTTACTCGGAAGGCTAAACAAGTCTAAAATGGAAGTGCTTCCATTTTCTGACTATACAGCTTTGTTCAAACAAGTTAGTATCAAAAGGAGTTTTGAAAAATGAGAATACGTGTAACTTTGAAACAATGAATGATACTCACCAACAACTTACCCTTCTTGTTTGTGGAAACTCATTGCCCTGTAGAAAAATAAAGAAAGTATCAGATTTTTAGATTGCAAGAAAAAGGATATTGGCCCTGAAGAGCAATTTTGCAAGCGATTGCGGTAATGCACAGGCAATTACAAAAAAATAACAGGTGACTGCGACTTAGAAATATCAATTACGAAAAATAAATTTCAGTTGTGGTAATGCACAATCAATTGCAGTCTAGATCGGTCAATTACAGTCTAGATCTATCAATTGTGGTATAATTCTTCTGATTGCGGTACTAGTAGATCAATTGTGACAAACTGTAGAAAAGATAGAGACGTAGAAGATGATAGAAAAGAAATGCGAAAACCTACAATCGATTGTGCTATTAAACCAGTCGATTGTAGCACAATTTCATCAATTGCGGAAAAATACTAACAATTGCAAAATAACACAGATATCGAAAAAAATACAAATTTTGAGATTTGCGACCGTACGGTCGTGGTTGATCAACTCTATTTGTCATCTGCAAGAGATAATTGGACTGTTTGATTCATGTCCAGTTCACCAAAATGTACACCTCTTTTCATGATCCATGGTTCCCAAGCTTTCCAAAGGCAAGGGTTAGTAGCAAAGGTTTCACAAATGATAGAAATTAAGCACACAAGAACTACTAAAATGAATCACTTGAAGCATAACCAATAAAATGTACAAGCACAAGAAACGAAAAAAAATGAATAAAAACCCCAAAGTGCTTGAAGCTTCTATTGTCTCTCTCTACTCCTTCAGAAACACTATTTTTGATGCTCAGTATTGGCGTGGGCAGCATCTATGACTTGAGAAGCATCGAGAATTTGCTAATTGAAATGTGTGTGTGATCGCAATATGGCTTGAATGCTAGAACCAAACTAACATAGTAATGGCGCACGAGAGCTTGAAATCCTGGATCCTTCAAATGGTTATGAAGGGTTTATTATATAGGAATTGGTGATGATATGAACAGTTGAGATCAATCCCAGAGATAGGGAGATGAATGGTTGAGATTAAAAGGAACTG
Organism: Thuja plicata; assembly: GCA_018584345.1. NCBI lineage: Eukaryota > Viridiplantae > Streptophyta > Pinopsida > Cupressales > Cupressaceae > Thuja > Thuja plicata. The sequence goes on from MU224545.1 coordinate 2,281,150, forward strand.
GAGAAGCCATTAGTAAACTCCACCTCTTCAATTGGTAAAGAGGAGATAGAGTTTGGTTGACTAAAGAGATAATTGTGAGTTACCTTTTTGAATTGAAGAGGTGGGTGAAGTTACCCATGTGGACTGGAGAGATGGGTGGAGTAACCCATGTGGACTGGAGAGATGGGTGGAGTAACCCATGTGAGCTGATTGGAGTTATCTCTTTGAAGATAAATGAATATTTAATTCATTTATTTAATTAATGTTTTCAACATGTGAGATAATTGAATTTTTTTTAATTTAGAATTGCTTTATTGAATGAAATTAAATTAATTTAATTGGAATAATTTAATTAATAAGTTTAAATATTTGAATTTAAACTATAGGAAACTGAGTTTAATTAATTAATTAATGGTAATTAATTAATTAATGATAATTAATCAATTAAGGTTAATTAATTAAATAAAATTAATTTTGGGAATTTGATTAGATGATTTGGGGAATGAATTTAGAGGAAAATAATGATTAATTAATGATTTAAAAATGATTAATTAATAGATGAAAATTAGTGCTTTTAATGTAAAGTCACAAGTCTGTCCATTTTCGGGTGTCTACAGTTTCATTTGGTCCCTTTGGGCTCTGGAAGAAATTTTTGTGTTTCTTGAGCTTGGTACTGCCCTTGGATCAGCTTATACCTGGGTTTCTAGCATCCCAACTAGGACTCTCCCCAGTGGCCTATCTTTCTTGGCGGCATATATGGGTTGTTTGTGTTCCTTGTTTGTTGGTAAGTATGTTGGGAAGTCATTGATGTCTCTGAAGACAATCATGCATTTTTTGATAATTTTTCTTTTGGCTGACCTTGCTTTCTAGTCTTCTCGTCTGTTGCTATGTAGGGTAACTCCTATGTCGCCAGTCAAGATGCTCTCCATTTTTCTCTATTGGGAGATTGGTGATGGGACTTTGATGCCTCCCTCTACTTCTCATCACACCTATTTTCTTGGTGGGTTTGGTGGTAGTGTTTCTCTTTGGCATGGTGCGACAGTGGAGGCATTGTCTGGCTCTTCCCCTTTGGCTTCAACTCTTCAAGGTAGGTCTCTCACGATGAGGATTATTTGGTTCTCTATGGATTCTGTTGCATCTTTGATGCCCTGCCTTCCTCTACTATGTTGTACATTTTATGGGTATATTGCAATCCTTGTGCCATGACCAAGGTGATGAGTTTGGATGGTTCTCCAACGAGATGGAGAATGAGTACGGATCAAGGTTAGGTTCACCCAATTGTTAGGCTTAATAACGAGAACGTTGGGTTTGAAAGAGTGTTGGTGGGTGTTCAAAAGATGTTGGATGCCCTCTGAATGTGCTCAGGTGAGGAGGAAGTGGTTTGGAATCTAGCCAATAGAGTCCTTTTCCTTGTAAAATTTGTAGACTTACCATGGTCTTGTATGTGTTGGTGTTGTACGATGGGGGGTGTTGGCCCTTTGCAATGGATTTTATCGCTGGAAGTGGAGGGACTTCTATGCCTTGATGCATGTGGTCTTCTTTGGTGTGGCTTTGATCTTGGTTTGGTGTGTGTTTGGGAATGGGATAGATCTTTGTTGTGGGGACAAGATGTGTTGGGTTTGTTCCCTTACACCTTCAGGAAATGGTTTTTGACATTAGGACTGAAAAGATGGATGAAGGCAGAGGTCTCTTGGTTCTCCTATATGTTATTGGTGGATGGTCCACTATTCCTCAAATTTTCTATGTTTTTGATAGGGGTGCCTGTGGTGTCTCCCTTTGTAGGGTTTGTTTTGCGATCCCTTTGGCTATGGTGAACTCTCCTCTTTCTAGGAGAGCGGATGGGTCATATGGACCTTTGGTCAATGGTTGTTGACATTAGGACTAAAAAGATGGATGGAGGTAGGGGCCTCTTGGTTCTCCTATATGTTATTGGTGGATGGACCACTATTCCTCATATTTTCTATGTTGTTAATAGGGTGCCTGTGGTGTCTCCCTTTGTAGGGATGGTTTTGGGATCCCTTTGGCTGTGGTGGAATATCCTATTTCTGGGAGAGCGGATGGGTCGTATGGTTTCTTCAGCCTTGACACTTTGTTAAATGGTGGGGATGTTCAAGTGGAAGATGGGCATTGGCGTTTCCATAGTTTTCTAGATGTGTGACTTTTTCTCTTTGCTCTAGAGGTGTTATGGTTTCCTGCTTCTGAGAGTACCTTGTTTCAGGTTGGGATCATACATGTTGTGGTCTCTATCTTCATTGATGTTGTGAGTGGTCTAGCTCTAGATGCTAGTTTGTAGTCAGTTTTTCTTTTAAAGTTTCTATGTTGATAAATACTGATTGTTTTAGGTTTTCTTTTATATTTGGTCGGCTATCTATTTTTTGTGGTATGGACAGAGTTCTTTTTTTTCTTTGTGATCATTCATCTGTTGGAAGTTTTCAAGGGCACGTTTTGGTCTATGGTTTTTGGTTAATGTATACAGTTGGTTTTGGGGTTGTTTTGTTTACTTCTAGGGTGCTTGTTCAGATGGACAGGAGTTTTGTGTGAAGGTGGTGGATCTCTAGTAGGGGGTGTTCTATTATTAACTCTTCATGTGCCCCACTATGTGGTTTTCCTGCAATGTGTTGTATGTGGCTTTTCATGGCCTATTTCTCTTTCGACCCTCTATTACTTTTCTGATTGCGGGCCTTGAGTGGTTCTAAGTGGTCACCCCTACCTTTGCTAATGAAATTTTTATTTCCTCAAATCCTTTTGGTTGTGATGTTGTAAGGGTCAACCCTCTTGCTTGGCTGCTTTATTAATCAAAAACTTCTGTGGAAATCTCAAAAGGTTTAGAGGAAATTAAATTGTGAATAGCTTAAACAATGAAGAAACACTAAAAAATAGCTTTCAAGGTAATACCACTGAGATTTTTAGTTAATGATTCATTCCCACGTAGCCGCTGAGATATTTTAAGGTTATGATCTTAGTTTCCAAAAATCCGAAACAAAAAGACAATCTACTGACTCCAAATTTTTGTAACATCGCATATTTGGAGGAAATAAAATCATGATCACACCGTTACGATTACTACATTTCTGTTGTTAAAAATTTTTTTTATTTTAAAAAATTCCACACTATCTTTATTCCCAAAGAAACCTCATTTTCTAGTTTCCAAAAAGAGGAAACAACAGAACAATCTAACGAATCCATCTTTTCATAACATCGCTTATTTGCAAGAAAAAATCATGATAACACCATAATAATGTAATAAATACCTTGGAAATTTGAGGTAGGGAAGAACATAGATTTGAGAATTTATATCTCAATTTGATCCTCCTGTTCCACTCGACTAATATGTAGTCAAATGTTGATTTGTTCTGAAACCCTGATTTTACTAGCTATTGATGATAACGAGCAACAGGATCAATTTGTATTGACATTCGCATGGTGATCAAATTCCTCTTCTCTTAGATTTTTTTGAGAAAAACTAAAAAAAAAATTTGATCAGTTTTGATAGAATCTACAACAGCCATTGAATTAACTTTAGTGCATTTGCATAAGGAATTCTATGCACAAACATCATGTTGGTAATAGGGAAAGGAATTTAGCACCAGTTGATTAAATCTCTCCGCATTGTGTAAATCCTCTAAGAAACTCAAATGCTAGGAAGATTCAGAAGTAGCATAAGGATGGGTATCAAATTCCACCATAACATAAAATAGCTATTTGAAACTTGTTTAAAGGTTACCTGTTTCCAGCTACATGAGACAAAAGCAAACAATTTATGACAATACTTGGCAAATGGAAAGATAGTCGGCAGAAGCAACGGATTTGAAAAATTTCCGGTCAAGGGTTTCTCCCCCAAAGGAAGCCTATCATCTAATTATCTATGCATTTAGGGGTGCATGGTGTTACATGTTTTGGGTTTTTTTGAGAGGCATTATTCTGGGTTCCTTCCGTGGGAGTTACCTAAATTTTTATTGGCTGCTAATAATGGTCTAGAAAAAGGAGCGGCTTGGGCCTCAACTTTCAACTTTTTCCCCAAATTATCTCAAATTTTGGACAAGGATCCTATGGGAACCATTGGCGGTAGCATACATAGAAAATTCATGGAATAATCAGATGAATGTGGGGAGCATGTTGAAATTGAAGATGGTATTGTTTACCCAAATTTATTTCTCTTCTGCTTTTTGTAATCTCAAGGTAAAAAATTATTCTTTGTCATTTATTTATCTTCTGCCCTGCATTGTCTGGATGATGGAATGCACTATAGTTATTGCATCTACATTTGGACTCTCTATAATGCCTTCATTTTCATCTTTTATTCCCATTTTTGGATCTCACTAAGAAGAGTTTTCTTTTACCTCTTCTTATTTCTAATCATTTAGTTTCTCTTTAGTTTATCTTCCTCCTTACATTCGTTAATGTCATGCCTTTCACAAGCTTAGGGCTCAATAATTGTATTAAAATCCAAAATACCAATCTGGAGACAATTTTTTTCCTTGAAAAAATGAGGCAAGTAGAGTATTTACACAAGTAGGTAGGTAGGAAGTGAGGGCGTGCAGGAAAGTAGGTAGGGAGGGCATGCAGGTAGGTAGTGAAAGGTCTTGCAGGAGGGCACACACACAAGCAGGTGGGCCAAGGAAGTGTCAGGTTTTTTTTATAAAGGAAATTCATGGGTGGGTTTCTACAATAGGAAAGCGACAATCGGGCCTAGTCCGCAACAAGAAAGAGGCAAGGCGGGATCCTAGACCAGAGGGACCTAGTCTGTCAAACATAAGCAGTTTCCAGGCATGCACATTTCATTTTATATTTGTTCTTGAAACTGTCTTTTTCTTTCTGTCTCTTCTGATCCTTCGATCAATGGAAAAACAAACAATGAGAAAACAAACAATTTCATTGGTAAAAAATAGTCGATAAATTTGAGTGCATTTTGAAACTAATCATTTGGGACAAGTAAAAATTTCCTCACTTGGCAAGATAGGAAAATATATCAAGGTCAACGTTACACAATGTAAAGGAATTTTAAAACATAGACTTTCCCATATGAAATGGTCACATGAAAGGAAAAAAACACTGTCATAGGGTGAATAAGTAGGAGACAAGACAAAAATATGGCATCAAAATGTGCCCTCCTTCACATTTACGTCGCAAAAATCATTTGTGCGGTAGTAGTAACTTTGTAGACCTTGTCACGTACTATCCTAGTTCTACACCTCTCACTTGGTGTCCCAATCTATGCGTATATGCACAAAGATGGGGGACCAAAAAGATGCCAAATATTTTTTGGTCCCCCAAAAGAAATAGGGCGTATGCCCTATAGCGCGCACACACTATAGGGCGCAAGCACTATGGCTTGGATTTCCCAAGCCTAAGGCTTGGGAAATCAAATCTAATAGTGCATGCACACTATAGCGCGTGCACACTATAGAGTGTGCGCACTATAGTGTGTACGCACTATAGTGTGTACCCACTATAGCCCATGCACACTATAGAGCATTTGCACTATAGTGCATACGCACTATAGCGCACATGTGTTATGTAACATTAAGAAAAGTCTTAACTAAGGGGGAGAGATAAATTCCAATAGGCCTTGCCAAACCAATACCAACACTAGGAAAATACATAAAATGTGACAACTGGGCCCAATCCACACCAGAAAAGAGGCAAGGCGGGCTTCTAAACTAGGGGCACCCAGTCTATCAAATTGAAGCAGTTTCGAGGTGTGCATGTTTCTTTTTATATTTATTCTTGCAGCTATCTTTTTCTTTCTGTTCTTCTGATCCTTCAGTCAATGGACAAACAAACAATGAAAATATAAACAATGGGAAAACAAACAATTTCATTGGTAGAAAACGGTCAAGAAATTCTGGTGCACTTTGAAACTAATCATTTGGGACAAGTAAAAATTACCTCATTTGGAAAGACAGGAAAATATATCTAGGTCAATGTTAAACAATTTAAAGGTATTTTAAAATGTAGACTTTCCTATATGAAATGGTCACATGAAAGGAAAAAACACGGTCAGAGGGTGAATAAGTAGGAGACAAGACAAACATATGGCATCAAAATGTGCCCTCCTTCACATTTAGGTGGCAACAATCATTTGTGCGAAAGTAGTAACTTTGTAGACCCTGTCATTTCCAATCCTACTTCTACACCTCTCACTTGGTGTCCTAATCTATGGGTATATGCACAAAGATGGGGGACCAAAAATATGCCAAATCTTTTTTTGGTCCCCCAAAATCAATAGGACATATACCCTATAGTGTGCATGCACTATAGGGTGCACGCGCTATGGCTTGGATTGCTCGAGCCTAAGGCTTGGGAAATCAAATCTAATAGTGTGTGCACACTATAGGTCATACACACTATACCACATACGCGCTATGTAAAATTAAGAAAATCTAGAGAGAGAGAGAGAGAGAGAGAGAGAGACCAATACCAGCACTAGGACAATACATAAAATGTAATATTATACTTAAGTTACATAAGAATGAATTATAGCAATTGCATCTACATTTGGACTCTCTATAATACCTTCATTTTCATCTTTTATTTCCATTTTTGGATCTCACTAAGGAGAGTTTTTTTTAACCTCCTCTTGTTTCTAATCATTTAGTTTCTCTTCATTTTATCATCCTTCTTACATTTGTTAATTCCATGCCTTTCACAAGCTTAGGGCTCAATAATTGTATTAAAATCCCAAATACTAATCCAAATATAATTTTTTTCCTTGAACAAATGAGGCAGGAAAAGTATTCACACAGGTAGGCAGGGAAGAAGTGAGGGCATGTAGGAAGGCAGGCAGGGAGGGCATGCATGGAGTTAGTAAAAGGGCTTGCGGGTGGGCACACACATAGGCAGGTGGGCCCAAGAAGTGTCAGGTTTCTTTTATAGAGGCAAGTTGTGGGTGGGTTTTGTTGATATTGTGGTGACATGTCTGGTAGTTGCCAGAGGTGAGGGGCGGTAGCCCCGAACCGGAGGCCAACCTGAAGGGCCAAAATTTTTTGGTGCTTTTTCAGGAAAGAGATTTTCTTTTTTGGGAAAAAGAAGACCGACATTGTAAAACCCTAAAATGGTAAATTTTATAGGTTGCCCTAAAATGCATGTTATAAGCATTTGAGATGTATAATACATTGTAAGGTTGTGTACATTTTCGCTGGATAATAAGAAAGGTTGGATGGCTGTGTAGGTGGACATAGTCCAGGTTTTGGGTGAACCACGTTAAATCTGTGTTTAGTTTTTTTTTCTTCTATTGTTTCTGCATATAACTATTTATTGTTATATTGTTCCAGTTCTGTCAATCCCTAATAATTGGTATCAAAGCTAGGTTTTTCGCTGTAGATTGACAGGACTTTCAGATTTGAGTGGGAGAAATGGAGGATTCAAAATTCAAGATTGAAAAATTCAATGGCTAGAATTTTTTAGTTGTGGAAAATGCAGATGGAAGATTATCTGTATCAAAAGGACATGTGGATGCCATTAGAAGGAAAAACCAAGAAACAAGGATCTATGTCAACAGAGGACTAGGAGATCTTGGATAGGAAGGCACTGGTATCTATTCGAGTGTGCCTTGCACCGTCTGTAACATTCAACATATAAAAGGAAACAACAACCATAGAGCTGATGGAGACATTGGCTAAGTTATACAAGAAACCCTCAGCTTTGAATAAGGTATTTCTTATGAAGCATTTGTTTAATATGAAAATGGGTGAGGAAGGATCTGTATCAAATCATTTAAATGAATTTAATACCGTCACCAGTCAATTTTCATCCAAAAAAAATGTATTCGATGAAGAGGTTAGGGCTCTCTTACTTTTATGTTCTTTGCCAGAAAGCTGGAATAGTTTGGTTATGGTTGTAAGCAACTCTGTTTCTAGTTCAAATACTTTGAAATTTTATGAAGTTGTTGGTGTTATTCTAAGTGAGGAAATGTGATGGAAAACCACAGGCGAAACTTCAACCTCATCAAGTTCCGCTTTAAACATGGACAACAAATGAAGAACAAGTGAAAGAGGAAAAGGCCCTTTGCATGGAAAGTCACGAGGGAAGTCAAATAAAGGACGTTCTCAATCTAAAGGAAAGAAATATTGTTGGTACTGTGGAAATCCTGGTCACCTGAAGAAAGACTATTGGTCTCGAAAAAACAAACAAGGAGATGGAAATGAACATAAGAGTAAGGAAGCTAATGTTGCAAGTAATACTTTACAAGTTGCTTCAATATTATGTTTGGATAATGTTAATGATTCCTGGGTAATTGATTCTGGGGCTTCATTCCATGCTACACCCCATAGAAAATATTTTCAAGATTATGTTCGAGGTGATTTTGGACAAGTATATTTGGGTGATGATGAACCTTGTCCTATTGTTGGGAAAGGAAAAATAAAGATCAAGTTGCCAAACGGAAATGACTGGGTACTGCAGGAGGTAAGGCATGTCCCTAATTTAAGAAGAAATTTAATTTCTGCAGAACAACTAGGTAGTGAAGGCTGCATAGTCATGTTTACAGACAATGTCTGGAAGGTCACTATAGTTTCATTAGTAGTAGCTAAAGGTTTGAAGATAGGCACATTATATCTGTATACTAGTAACACTTATTCTACCTTAGTTGCTACTGATAATGTTAATGCAGGGAAAGCTACTATAGATGTTGCAGGAGAAGATTCAAAAATGTGGCACCATAGGCTTGGGCACATGAGTGAGAAAGGGATGAAAATCCTTCACTCTAAAATTCTATTTCCAAGACTGAAAAATACCAATTTAGAGTTCTATGAAAACTGTGTTTATGGTAAACAGAAAAGAGTCAGATTTCTCAGAGTTGGGAAAGAAAAGAAGAGTGAGAAGTTAGAGCTAGTGCATTTAGATGTATGGGGAGTGGCTCAGGTATCATCTCTTGGTGGCTCTCATTATTATGTTATTTTTATAGATTATTCAACCAGGAAAACATGGGTATATTTTCTGAAACAAAAATCTGATGTTTTTGAAACATTTAAGAAATGGAAAGCTTTGGTTGAGAATGAGACAGGAAAGAAGTTGAAGTGTCTAAGATCCGATAA
>MU224545.1:2290877-2308649 GCA_018584345.1 Thuja plicata
CTCCTTGTTGAAAAATAAGACTTGGGACTTAGTCCCTTTACCTGAAGGAAAAAGAGCCTTGCCTAACAAATGGGTTTATAGGCTGAAGGAGGAAGATGAAGGAAAGAAGAGGTATAAGGCCAGACTTTTGGTAAAAGGTTTTGCATAGAAAAAGGGTATAGATTTTGATGAAATATCCTCCCCTATTGTAAAAATGGCTTCAATTAGAACTATACTAATTCTTGTGGCCACAGATGACTTGCACCTTGAATAACTAGATGTCAAAACAACTTTTCTCCATGGATATTTCGAGGAGGAAGTTTACATGCAGCAACCAAAGGGATATGAGGTCAAGGGTAAGGAGAATTTGGTGTGCAGGTTAAGGAAGAGTCTGTATGGCCTAAAGAAGGCACCCCACCAATGATATTTAAAATTTTATAGTCTCATGGCTGAATAAGGTTACCATAGATGTCATTCTGATCACTGTGTATATTTTAAGAGATTGGATAATGGGAGTTACATTATCCTGTTACTCTATGTTGATGACATTCTTGTTGCTGGGTCCAATATGCAACACATAAATGAACTTAAACAGAATTCAGCAAGGTCATTTGCTATGAAGGATTTGGGTGCTGCTAAGAAAATCCTTGGTATGAGGATTACACGGGATAGGAAAAATAGAACTTTGAATTTGTCCCAAAGTGAGTATATAAAGAAGGTGTTGAAAAGATTCAATATGCAGGATGCAAAAGCAGTCAATACACCTTTGGCTAGTCATTTCAAATTGACTAAGGAAATGTGCCCAAAGGCACAGGAAGAGGTAGATAAAATGTCTAACATCCTGTATTCATCAGTTGTTGGCAGTCTAATGTATGCAATGGTATGCACATGGCCAAATATTGCTTGTGCAGTGGGAGTTGTCAGCAGGTATATGAGCAATTCAGGTATGGAACATTGGAATGTTGTCAAATGGATTCTTCGATATTTGAGAGGAACTACTACAAAGGCATTATGTTTCACAAGATCCAATTCTGCTCTGAGTGGATTTGTTGACTCTGCTCTGGAAAGATATATTGTTACAAGGAGGAGTACTACAGGGTATATTTTCACTGTAGGGGGTACTGCAGTCAACTGGATTTCTAGATTGCAGAAATTCTATGCACTTTCAACTACTAAACCTGAGTATGTAGCTACTACGGAAGATAGCAAGGAGATGATTTGGTTACAATGTTTTCTGGATGAATTAGGTTAGAAGAAGGAAGATCGCCCATTGTATAGTGATAGCCAGAGTGCCATTCATCTTGCAAAGAATTATTCTTTTCATTCAAGGACAAAGAACATATAGCTTAGGTACCATTTTATAAGGTCTATTTTGGAGGATGGCCAAATACGGCTTGAAAAGATTCACACAAGTGACAATCCTGAAGACATGTTCATGAAGGCATTCCCCAAGGAGAATTTGGTTTCTTTCTTAGCTTCTATTGAGCGTCTTTATTGATGATCATGGGGTTAATACACAGCAAGGTCTTCTATCTAGTTAGAGTTGCACATACTACATTGTCATCTAGTTCCAGTCTCCAAGTGGGAGATTGTTTGGTGTGGAACCTGATCAGTATCCAAGTGGGAGATTTTTTATATTGTGGTGATATGTCTGGTAGTTGATGGAGGTGAGGGGCGGTAGCCCCAAACTGGAGACCGGCCCGAAGGGCCAAAATTTTTTGGTGCTTTTTCAGGAAAGAGATTTGCTTTTTCAGGAAAAAGAAAACCAACATTGTAAAACCCTAAAATGGTTGGTTTTACAAGTTTCCCTAGAATGCATGTTATAAGTGTTTGAGATGTTTAATGCATTGTAAGGTTGTGTATGTTTTTGCTGGATAATAAGAGATTTTGGATGGCTGTGTAGGTGGACGTAGCCCAGGTTTTGGGTGAACCAAGTTAAATCTATGTGTTATCTATGCTTAGTTTTTTTTTTCTTCTATTGTTTCTGCGTATAACTTTGTATTCTTATATTGTTCCGGTTCTGTCAATCCCTAACAACAAGAAAGTGACAAGTGGGCCCAGTCCACAATAGGAAAGAGGCAAGGTGGGATTCTAGATCAGAGGGACCAGTTTTTTCAAACATAAGCAACTTCGAGGTGTGCATGTTTCTTTTTATATTAGTTCTTGCAACTGTCTTTTTCTTTCTTTCTCTTCTGATCCTTCGGTAAATGGAAAAACAAACAATGGAAATACAAACAATGGGAAAACAAACAAATTCATTGGTAAAAAATGGTCAAGAAATTCTGGTGCACTTTGAAACTAATCATTTGGGACAAGTAAATATTGTCTCACTTGGAAAGATATGAAAATATATCTGGGTCAATGTTAAATAATTTAAATTCATTTTAAAATGTAGACTTGCTCATATTAAATGGTTACATGAGAGGAAAAACACGGTCAGAGGGTGAATAAGGAGACAAGACAAAAAGATAGCATCAAAATGTGCCCTCCTTCACATTTAGGTGGCAACAATCATTTATGTGGGAGAGTAACTTTTTAGACCCTATCACTTACAGTCCTACTTCTACACCTCTCACTTGGTGTCCTAATCTATGGGTATATACACGAAGATGGGGGACCAAAACGATGCCAAATATTTTTTTGGTCCCCCAAAAGAAATAGGGTGCACACCCTGTAGCGTGCATGCACTATAGAATGGATGTACTATGGCTTGCATTTCCCGAGCCTAAGGCTTGGGAAATCAAAGCTAATAGTGTGTACACACTATAGCCCGTACATGCCATGTAACATTAAGAAAAGTCTTAAGGGAGGAAGAGAGAGAGAAATTCCAATAGGCCTTGCTAGACCAATACTAGCACTAGGAAAATACATAAAATTTGACATTATACTTTTAGGATGTTTGAGAGTGGTTTCAGCTGCATAGGAGTTCAGATAAAGATTCCATATTTTGAGGGTTTTAAGAAAATTTTAGACAGCTAGATTTCCTAGAATTAACATATTGTCTTCAACATGATTCTCAGGGGACTATTGATGATAACCTTAAGCCCTTGACTTGTGCATGATCATTTTAGGATAATTTCTCATTGTATTTTTATGCTATGGTTTATTTAGTAATTGCCATGCATGTTTAACCATGTTAGGAGAGAGAGAGAGAGAGAGAGAGAGAGAGAGAGAGAGAGAGAGACCCTTATGACCCCTTAGAATACCTTAGGATCCCTTACCATACCTCTTAGGGTTTGTAAAGGGTTATAGGGGGTCATAAGGTGTAGTAAACATTAATGTTTCCTAGGACCCCTTAAGACCACCAACAAACCCAAAGGACCCCTCACCATTCATTAGTGTATGGTAAGGGGTCCTAAGAGGTTGTAAGGGGTCTAAGGGGTCCTAGGACACATTAATGTGTCTTGGGACCCCTTAAACACCCTTAGGACCCCTAATATGTAGAGAGAGGGTTCTTCAAGGGCCCTAAGGAGCGATAAGGGGCCTAGGATACATTACTATGTCTTAGGACCCCTTATGAGTCATTAGGACACCTTAGAACCCCTTATCATAAATCTTAGGGGTCTTAAAGGGTCCTAAAGGGTCATAATGGGTTCTAGGACACATAAATATGTCCTAGGACCCCTTAAGACCACTTACAACCCATTAAGACCCCTTAACAACCCTTATGACCCCTAAGATGTAGAGAGAGGGGTCCTAAGGGGTCCTAGGACACATTACCATGTTGGAAGACACCTTATGATCCCTTAAGACCCCTTACCACACATCTTAGGGGTCCTAAAGGGCCACAATGGGTCATAAGGGTTCTATGACACATTATTGTGTCTTAGGACCCCTTAAGACCACTTAACAATCCTTACAACCCTTAAGATGTAGAGAGGGGTCTTCAATGATCCTAAGTGGTCATAAGGAATCCTAGGACACATTAATGGGTCCTAGGCCCACTTACGACCTCTTAAAATATATCTTAGGTGTTGTAAAGGGTCCTAAGGGGTCAGTTCTAGGACACCTTAATGTATCATATGACCCCTTAAGAACCCTTACAACTCCTTAGGACACATTACCATTCACTAGTGTATGGTAAGGCATCCTAAGGGGTTGTAAGGGGTCTAAGGGATCTTAGGACACATTAATGTGTTATAATACACCTTAACAACCCTTATGGACCTTAAGATGTGGAGAGAGGGGTCTTCAAGGGTCCTAAAGGGTCAAAAGGGGTCTTAGGACACATGAATGTGTCCTAGGACCCCTTTTGATTCTTAGGAAACCTTAGGACCCCTTACCATACATCTTATGGGTTGTAAAAACTCTTAAGGGGTCATAAGGGGTTCTAAGACACATTAATGTGTCCTAGGATCCCTTAAGACCACTAAAAAACTCTTAGGACCCCTTATCTTTCATTAGTGTATGCTAAGGGGTTTTAAGGGGTATAAGGGGTCATAGGGCACATTAATGTGTCGTAGGACCCCTTAACAACCCTTAAAACCCATAATACATAGATATAGGGTTCTAAGAGGGCCCTAAGGAGTCATAAGGGGCCCTAGAGGATAAATTATTGTCTTAGGACCCCTTATGACCCATTAGGAACCTTAGGACCACTTTTTATACATATTAGGGATTGTAAAGGGTCATGAGGGGTCATTATAGGTTCTAACACATGTTAATATGTTCTAGGACCCCTTAAGATCACTTACAAACCCTTAGGACCCCTTAACAAGTCTTATGACCCCTAAGAAGTAGAGAGAGGGGTCCTAGGACATATTACCATGTCCTAGGACCCCTTATGATCCCTTAGGACCACTTACCATACATCTTAGGGGTCGTAAAGGGTCGCAATGGGTCATAAGGGGTCTTAGGACACATCATTGTGTCTTAGGACCCCTTAACAACCCTTACAACCCCTAATATGTAGAGAGGGGTCTTTAATGATCCTAAGTGGTCATGAGGCATGTCCTAGGACCACTTATGACCCCTTACGACCCCTTACCATATATGTTAGGTTTCGTAAAGGGTCTTAAGGGGTCATAATGGGTTTTAGGACATGTTAATGTGTCATATAACCCCTTAAGACCCCTTACAACCCCTTATGACACATACCATTCACTAGTTTATGGTAAAGTGTCCTAAGGTGTCTAAGATGTCTAAGAAGTCCTAGGATACATTAATGTGTCATAACACACCTTAATAATCCTTATGACCCTTAAGATGTAGAGAGAGGGGCCTTAAAGGGTCCTAAAGGGTTAGAAGGGGTCCTAGGACACATTAGTGTGTCCTAGGACCCCTTACCATACATCTTAGGGGTTGTAAAGATAAAAAAGGGGTCATAAGGGGTTTTAAGGCACATTAATGTGCCCTAGGATCCCTTAAGACCACTTACAAACTCTTAGGATCCCTTACCATTCATTAGTGTATGGTAAGGGGTCCTAAGGGATCATAAGTGGTATAAGGGGTCATAGGGAACATTCATGTGTCTTAGGACCCCTTAACAACCCTTACAACCCGTAATATGTAGATAGAAGGTTATAAAAGGTCCCTAAGGAGTCATAAGGGGTCGTAGAACAAATTTCTATATTTTAGGACTCATTATGACCCATTATGAGACATTAGGACCCCTTACCATACATCTTAGGGATTATAAAGGGTCCTAAGGGGTCTTAAGAGGTTCTAGGACATGTTAATATGTCCTAGAACTCCTTAAGACCACTTACAACCCCTTAGGACCCCTTAAAAGTCTTATGACCCATAAGATGTAGAGAGAGGGGTCCTAAAGGGTCCTAAGGGGTCATAAGGGGTCATAGGACACATTAACATGTCCTAGGACCCCCTAGGATCCCTTACCATACATCTTAGGGGTTATAAAGGGTCACAATAGGTGCTAAGGGGTCTTAGGACACATTAATGTGTCCTAGGACCCCTCAAGACCCCTTAACAACCCCTCAAATGTAGAGAGGGGTCTTCAATGATCCTAAGTGGTCATAGGAAATCCTAGGACACAAGGACACCTTATGACCCATTGTGGCCCTTTAATGTGTCCTAATACCACTTATGACCCCTTAAAACACCTTAGGATCCATTATCATACATCTTATGTGTCATAAATGATCCTAAGAGGCCATAAGGGGTTCTAGGACATGTTAATGTATCATATGACCCCTTAAGACCACTTACAAGCCCTTATGACTCCTTATAATTCATTAGTGTATGGTAAGGGGTCCTAGGGTACATTGATGTGTCCTTAGACCCCTTATGACCCCTTAATGCACTTTACGACACCTTACCATACATCTTATGGGTATTAAAGGGTCCTAAGGGGTCATAAGGGGTCATGGGATAATGTGTCCTAGGACCCCTTAAGACCCCTTACCATACATTAGTGTATGGTAAGGGGTAATAAAGGGTGTTAGAGAGTGTTTTGAAATAATAATGTGTCCTCAAACCCATTAACAAACCTTACAACATCTAAGATGTAGAGAGAGGGGTCCTAAAGGGTACTAAGGGGTCATAAGGGGTCCTAGGACATATTTATGTCTCCTAGGACCCCCGATCCTACATCGTAGGGGTGCTAAAGGGTCCAAGGTGTCATAAGGGGTCCCACAACAGATTAATTTTTTCTAGGACCCCTTTGACCTTTTAGGACCAATTACCATACATTTTAAGGGTCCTAAAAGGTTGTAAGGGCTCATAAGGGGGCATATTACACACTAATGTGTCTTAGGACCCATTACAACCCCTTAGGACACATTACCATTCACTAGTGTATGGTAAGGCATCCTAAGGGGTTGTAAGCGGTCTAAGATGTCCTAGGACATATTAATGTGTCATAAGAAACCTTAACAACCCTTATGACCCTTAAGATGTAGAGAGAGGGTTCTTCAAGGGTCCTAGGACACATTAATGTGTTCTTAGACCCCTTTTGACCCTTATGACACCTAAGGACCCCTTACCATACATATTAGGTTTTTTAAATGGTCCTAAGGGGTCATACGGGGTTCTAGGACACGTTAATGTGTCATATGACCCCTTAAGACCACTTACGAGACCTTAGGACTCCTTAAAATTACTTAGTGTATGGTAAGGGGTCACAAGGGTTTTAAGGGTTCCTACGACACATTGATGTGTCTTACGACCCCTTAAAAACCCTTACCACCCATAGGATGTAGAGAGGGATATTAAAGGGTCCTAAGGGTTCATAAGGGGTTGTAGGACACATTAATGTGTCCTAGGACCCCTTATGACCCCTTAGGAAAACTTATCATACATCTTACGGGCCCTAAAGGTTTGTAAGGGGTCATAAGGAATCATGTGTCCTAGGACCCCTTATGAACCCTTAGGACCCCTTATCATACATCTTAGGGGCCCTAAAGGTTTGTAAGGGGTCATAAGGAATCCTACAACACATTAATGTGTGTTAGGACCCCTTATGACCCCTTCTAGGACCCCTTAAAATTCCTTAGTGTATGGTAAGGGGTCTTAAGGGGTTGTAAGGGGTCTAAGGTATCCCAAGACACATTAATGTGTGGACTATGACCCCTTAAAAACCCTTATGAACTAAAATATGTAGATAGAGGAATCTTTAAGGGCTATAAGGGGTCTTAGGACACGTTAATGTGTCTTAGGACCCCTTATGACCCCTTAGGACACCTTATGACACCTTACCATACATCTTAGAGGTATTAAAGAGTCCTCAGGGGTCATAAGAGGTTCTAGGACACATTAATGTGTCTTAAGACCTCTTAAGACCCCTTATGACCCCTTACCATACATTAATGTATGGTAAGGGTTCCTAAGGGGTGTTAGGGAGTCCTACAACATAGTAATGTGTCTTAGGACCCATTAAGAACCCTTACAACACCTAAGATGTAGAGAAGTGTCCTAAAGGCAACTAAGGGATCCTAAGATGTATTAAAGTGTCCTAGGACCCCTTAGGACCCCTTATCCTACATCTTAGGGGTACTAAAGGTTCCTAAGGGCTCATAAGGGGTTATAGGACCCCTTATGACCCCTTAGGACCAATTACCATATATCTTAAGGGTCCTAAAAGGTTGTAAGGGGTCATAAGGGGTCATATGATATATTAATGTGTATTAAGACCCCTTAAACCCCCTTAGGACACATTTACATTTACTAGTGTATGTTAAGGCATCCTAAGGGGTTGTAAGGGGTCTAAGGGGTCCTAGGACACATTAATGTGTCATAAGACACACTAACAACCCTTATGACCCTTAAGATGTAGAGAGAGGGGTCTTTAAGGGTCCTAAAGGGTTAGAAGGGGTCCTAATTATGTCCTAGCACCCCTTTTGACCCTTCAAAAACCTTAGGACCCCTTACCATATATCTTAGGGGTCATAAACGCTCTTAAGGGGTCATAAGGGGTTATAAGATACATTAATGTGTCCTAGGTTACCTTAACATAACTAATGAACTCTTAGGACCCCTTACCATTTATTAGTGTATGGTAAGGGGTCCTAAGGGGTCATAAGGGGTCATAGGTCACATTAATGGATCTTAGGACCCCTTAACAACCTTTACAACCCATACTATGTAGAGAGAGGGGTATTCAAGGGTTCTAAGGGGTGACAAGGGGTCCTAGGACACATTAATATATCTTTAAATTCCTTATGACCCCTAAGGACACCTTACAACCCCTTAAAATACATCTTAGGGATCTTAAAGGGTCATAAGGGGTTCTAGGACACATTAATGTGTCCTAGAACACTGTAAGACCCCTTACAAAATCTTACCATACATTAGTGCATGGTAAGGAGTCTTAAGAGGTCTTAGGACACAGTAATGTTTCCTAGGTCAAGTTAATAACTCTTATGACACCTAAGATGTAGAGAGAGGATTCCTAAAGGGTACTAAGGGGTCATTAGGGATCCTAGGACCCCTTATGACCCATATTCCTACATCTTAGGTGTGCTAAAGGGTCCTAAGGGGTCATAAGGGGTTCTAGGATAAATTAATGTGTCATAGGACCCCTTAAGACCCCTTACATCCCCTTAAGACCCCTTACCATACATTAGTGTATGATAAGGGGTCCTAAGAGGTCTTAAAGGGTCCTACAACATATTAATCTATCCTAGGACCCCTTATAATTAATTAGTTAATTGTAACGGGTTGTAAGAGGTCTTAAGGGGTCCTACGACATAATAATGTGTCCTAGAACCCTTTAAGACCACTGATGATCCCTTAGCACCCCTTAACATTCATTAGTGTATGGTAAGTTATCCTAAGGGGTTGTAAGGGGTATAAGAGGTCCTAAGACACATTAAAAACCCTTTCAAACCCTAAGATTTAGAGGGATGGGTCCTTGAGGGTCCTAAGGGTTCATAAGGGGTTCTAGGACTAGGACATAGTAATATATCCTAGGATCCCTTATCACCCCTTAGGACCCCTTATCATACATCATAAGTGTCTTAAAAGTTTATAAAGACTCATGAAGGGCCCTAGGACAAATTAATGTGTATTAGGACCCCTTAACACCCCTTAGGAACCCTTACCATTAATCAGTATATGGTAAGAGGTCCTAAGGGGTTGTAAGGGGTCTAAGGGGTCCTAAGACACCTTAATGTGTCCTAGGACCCTTTAACAATCCTATGAACCCTAAAATATAGAGAGAGGGGTCCTAATGGATAATAAGGGGTTCTACAACACATTAATATGTCCTAGGATCCCTTAGGACTCCTTATTGTCATCTTAGGGTTCATAAGGGGTCCTAGGACACATTAATGTGTCTTAGGACCTCTTAAGACCCCTTAGGTCCTATTACCATTCATTGTGTATGGTAAGGGGTCTTGGGAGACATTAAGGTATCCTAGGACCCCTCAATAATCCTTAGGACCTTTAATATGTAGAGAGAGAGGTCCTAAGGGGTTGTAATGGGCCTCTCTCTCTCTCTAATGAGTCCTATGACTATTAATGTGTTCTAAGGGGTTCTAATGGGTCCTAACATATTATAATGGATCTCAATGGGTCCTAAGGGGTCGTAATAGGTCCTAAGGGTTCCTAGGACCACTGAGAACCCATTAGAACCCCTTAGGAAATATTAGGACACATTAGAGCCCATTAGTGTGTCATACAATGATTAATGCATTCTAAGGGGTCCTTAGAGGTCCTAATGTGTCCTAAGAGGTTATAATGGGTCCTAATGTGTCTTAAGGGGTTGTAATGGGTCCTAAAGAGTTGTAGGACCACTTAGGACCCATTATGACCCCTTATGATACATTAGAACCACTTAGAAGTCTAAAGAGTGTCCTACAGTGATTAATGCTCTCTCTCTCTCTCTCTCTCTCTCTCTCTCTCTCTCTCTCTCTCTCTTGGTGCAATGGGTTTTATGACTATTAATGTGTTCTAAGGGGTCCTAATGAGTCATAATGTCTCTTAATGGGTCATAATGGATCCTAAGGGTTCCAAGGACCACTTAGAACCCATTAAAACCCCTTACAAAATATTAGTACACATTAGAACATATTAGAGCCCATTAGTGTGTCCTATGATGATTAATGTGTTCTAAGGGGTCTTAAGAGGCCCTAATGTGTCATAAGGGGTCTTAAGAGGCCCTAATGCATCCTAAGGGGTTTTAATGGGTCCTAAGGGGACCTAGGAACACTTAGGACCCATTACAACCCCTTAGGATGCATTAGAGCCTCTTAAGACCCCTTATGACACATTAGAACCACTTAGAACCCTAAAGAGTGTCTTTAATCAAGTCAAGGGCTTAAGGTTATAATCAATAGTCCACTGAGAATCATGTTGAAGACAATGTGTTGATTCTTTCTATTTGGCTAAGTCTGAAATTTCCTAAAAACCCTCAAAATCGAGAATCTTTATCTTAACTCCTATGAAGCTGAAACGACTCTCAAACATCCTGAAAGTATATACATAAAATGTAACTTAAGTATAAGAAAGGAAGAGTATGTAACTTATACTTTAAATTTTTTTCTTGTGTGCTCTCTATCAGGTTTGCACATGGTTCAATAATGATAAAATCATACAGCATGATATTGTAGATCTCTTTGTTAGCTATCTAACCATATAATTTATTTTGAATTCTCATTATGTTAAGCTTTTCATCTCTAGTTTCTTTTGTAAGTATGTCCATTTTTTGTCAAAAACCAATGTGTATTCATTTGGTAAGATTTTGGCTTGTTCATTGAATCTTGAAACAAATTACATTTTCAAACACCAGACTCCATTCTACACACTTTAAAAAAAAAAAATTGGTTTTCGATTAGTTTTCAATGATTTCTAGGGGGAATTCCCACATAATTTTACATTTTCAGGATGTGTCCACTTCAGAAAATTGCAAAAAATCATACTTTCATCAAAAAATTAGTAGAAAAATCCAGGATCAATCAGGTGGTGTTAGCTAATTTCTCATTGGAGTGATTAATTTTTTTATTTTTTTTAAGTTATCATTTTAAGGGGAGCACACTAGATGCTATGTTATATTTTTTCACAAAAAATAGGACCACTTTTTGTGCTCCCCCTTTTTGAGGACCTTAATCTCCACCATTTCTAAAATAAATTACTAGTCTAGAAACTAGTTTCGGACTAGAACAACTCTTATTTTTGTCACATTTTGAAATTTTGAGTGTAACTATCCTCAATTTCTCATTGAAGTTCAAAAAAAAAACTAGCATCTTATACCCCCTTTTTGGTCCCCCATCTTTGTGCACTTACCCCTATATGTGCAAGAACTTTTGATGGCCAAGGAGAGGTTGGAACATCTAGAGGTTAAAGAGAAAGAAAGTGACCTCAAAATACATGTATTGACTGCAGCAAATAAATCTCTTATAGGCAATAACAATGCTTTAAAAATTTTAATCTCACTGTTGCAAGAAACACTCTTAGCTGGGAAGCTTGAATGACAGAACATGAAGGATGAATGAAAAAATATGAAGGATGAATGACAAAATATGAGAGTTTCATTGGAAGCAAACAAGGTTACAACAAATACTGAGACATCTTATGACAAGGAGATACCGATATATCATGCTAGTTTCTTGGGAAAGGCAGAGGTTGAAGAGGAGAAAAGAAGTTTTTTTAAAGTTACCAAAACTTGGGATAAAAAAAACAAACACTTTTCTCATGCGGGTAAGGAGGCAAAGACTCACGTGAAGAACACACAAGACATGGAGGTCAAGTAAAGGAAGATTAGGGCATGCAATATAATTATCAAAGGGATAAAAGATTATGGTGAAGGTGAACACACCCTCAACTTAACGAGGGACTTGCTAGAAGAAGTGTTGTTGTGGCAAGGTCAAATCTGCCAAGCATGGAGGGTTGGAAATCACATGATGTGAGAGATAGGCCCATTAAGGTAGTCATGCCCAGTATCCATGACAAACAAAATTTATTGAGAAAAAAATAGCTCTTGAGGAGTTCTCGCTTCTTTTTAGAGGAGGATCTAACTACGAGGCAACAAGAAGAAAGAAGGATGGAAATGGAAAAAATCAAAACAACTAGAAATGAAGGGAAAAGGGCTTGGATGTTCAAGGGCAAGGCAATTATTTCTCATTTTTTTCACCGCCCCAATGTAGAGAAACAAGTGGACAACAAAGATGTGACACCAAACATTTCAGTAGACAACGATACGACAAGATCAACATTCACTCATAGCGATAATAACTAAACTTTGTGTCTTCCACAGCAAAATAAATAGCAATCAAGTTCATCACAGGCTTCTTTAAGTTTAGTTTGTTGGAATTGTAGAGGTTATCCTTGGAGGCGTGGGCATGGGTTAGGGCCTATTGCAAAAGGTAAAGACATTAATTGTCTCATAGAGACACATGATCATGAAGGATGTAAGACTCCATTGTTTGAAGGCTACTGGAAGCTGGTAGTGTGGAATGAGGCAGCGAAAAATGGTAAAGGCCATGGAGTCTTAATGGTTCTAGTAAAAGAAAGGGAAGGACATGTCATTTAGTTGGAAAAGGAATATTCTATTAAACAATTCATATGACTCAAAATCATGGAAAACAACAGTCTTTTCAGGATCGCAACATGCTACTTTTCCCCACAAGTATCTAAAGCTTATAAAAAGTGTGGCTTAGATCGTGCACTGACCCCTTTGCTTCCTTAAAGAAAGACGTTCCTATTTTTTCACAGCGTGGGGATGCTCTTCTTGTCGGGGATTTCAATGATAAAACAACAAATTGTCAAGCCAGTATTTTCAGCTCCAAAGAAAATGGTAATCCTATTTGGCTCACAGAAAAGAGAAAACATTAGTGGGAAAGAGTATCAGAAGATGCTAAAGGTTGCAGTCATTTTGGGGAAGAATTGATCACTCTATGTGGCACTTTTGATCTAATAATTTTCAATAGTTTGGCTAGATGATCTAAGTCGAGCAATTTCACTTGCAACACCTATAAGTGGGCAGACATGGTGGACTATGTAATTTGTTCAAAGAATTTGTATGGGAGAATTGAGGAAGTTATAATTGGGGAACACATATGGGATCTCAAATCAAATAGACCACTGTACGTAAATTTGTGTTGGGCAAAGGATAGCCAGCTTGGGGCAAAAAACCAATGCCCTCAACAACCTCCTTCTCAGGGTAGAATTACGTTGACTTCAAAAAATGGTAACATCTTCAGGGCTACTCTTGAGAGACTTTGTAGGGGGAAGCATATGCACAGGCCTGTTTTTAATAGTCATGCGTTATCAAGTCTGATCCATGAGGCTCTCTCAAAATGCAAGAGAACAAAAAATAGAAAATATGAAACTAATTATTTTCCATCTAATGTGTGGTTTGATAAGGAATGCAAGATGGCTAGGAGAAATCTAAGGGAGTCAAATAAAATAAACCTTGACATTAAAACTTATAAACAGGTCCTCAAGAAGAAGAAAACTGATTTTATGTTTACAAGGAGAGAGGGGCTAATTTTCTTGGGTAGAAATAACCCCAAACTATTTTGGAAATAACTCCAACCAAGGAAGAAGCAAACTGAAAAATAATATTACAGACACCCAATGGTTTGAATATGCTAGGAAACTCTATGAACAAGAAGGTAAAGTGGACCAGCCACCCTTAGTCAACAATACTACAAATATTTTCACCATGCAGGAGGTATAGATGGGTATTAAGAAGTTGGGTGTGGGTAAATAAAAAGACCTAGTTGAGCTTCAAGAAGAGTATCTCAAGTGTGGTATAAAAACTCTTGCACCACACATTACATAAATCTTCAACAATATCAGCTAAGATGGGTTTCCTAAAGTTTGGACAATCAGCCTTGCAATACCACTTTTTAAGAGTGGTGATGTCAACAATCCCTCCAACTACAGGACAATAATGATCAATCCTCTCTTTGTAAAATTTTTTGACAACATGATAGAAACTAGGATCAGAAAATGAGCAGAAGAAAACCATAAGTGTGCAAAAGGGCAAGTTGGTTTTAGGCCAAAATACTCGACGGTTGATCATTGTGTCACCCTAAGGCACATTATTGAAAAAGGGTGGGAGAAAATGAAGGAGGTTTTTTGTTGTTTTGTTGACTTTAAAAAGGCTTTTGACACTATCCCTAGAGACAAACTTTGGCTCAGGATGGAAGAATTGAGGATTCCTACGCATCTCAGAGTTGTTGTTCATAAGATGTATGAAGAGGTGAAAGTCAAAACCAGTACTTCAACTGGCATTTCAGACTATTTTACGAGTGATATCGGGGTCAAACAAGCTTTTCCTTTATCTCCTACTTTGTTTGGCTTATATATAGATAAACTTGAAGAGTGGTTAAACATGCAAAATGGTGAGAGTATCTAGTTAGGTGAATTTGTAATAAAGTTGCTCCTTTATAAAGACGATCTCATTTTGATTGCCAAATGAGCCTGTGGTTTGCAAGAACATTTATTTTCTCTTGAGAAATTTTACATAACGATGGAGATGCGGGTCAATATCAGCAAGACTAAATTTATGGTTTTCTCTAATAATAAAAAACAACATCAACATGAGTTTTATTTTGGTGGCAGTGTTCTTGAGGAAGTTGCGGAGTATAAATATCTCGGCATTGGTTTCAACAAAAATCTAAGCTGGGAAGGATATAGAAATAAAAGTACATTCAGTGGATGAAAGGAATTTTATGCTCTTCAAAACAGGTGTCATGAAGCAGAGGTTTGGGATTGGAAAACTATTCAAACCTTGTGTCATGCCCCGCAAGGGAACCAGGGAAGAGAACAAAGATTCTCTTTGTAAAAGAAAACATAAGTAATAATTTATGAAAAATTTTGAATTTTTAAATGAAGTACATAAACATAACATAGTTAACTTAGATTCCTCCAAGGTTCCCTTAAATTTAATGCCTAATTCATTTAAGTCCATTTAGTGTACTTAGCAACTTGATTTACTTGTTAAGCAAACTATATCTCAACATTTGCAGATTCTTTATAAAGAAATACAAAGTACTTTCATTTCAATTTGCCATTTAAATCTATTTTTATTCCTAAGTATCCTTTATAAATGAGATAACTTTTAAAGCAAATAGAATCATCTAAATCATTTGATACATTACAAATATTACATTTATTTTTCAATATCTTTTCACTTAATCAACAATAATGAGAAACATACTACTTTACTTGGAATGTTACAAAATCCTTTTCTTTTTACAACGCACATCATTTACATAAAGTTCATGCTTTCCCTTTTCTTTTCCTAAGTCTACCCAATCCAAATACATCATTTGAAAATACATTAATGATTACATTACATTCATCTCCTCTTGGGAGGTAACAATAATTTTACAATATGAAAGATAATTACAAAGTCTTCGTTCTTCAAAACTGGAACATTAAGCAAGCATGAATCCTCAAGCACTGCATCCATAAAAGATACCTCGATAAAAATATTTACCACCCAACCACGTGGATACCCAAAAGGCCCACTCCCCCGTGCTAGGAGATAAACACCAAGGTCCACAAGAAGGGATAGCTAGGCCATACCTAGGGTTGGGTAAGCTTTTTCCCAAATAGCAAAAGAAAGAAAGGATCAAAGCATAAATCTTTTCCCAAAAAGGTTCTAAGGCTTGGTAGAAACTCTAAGCAAAAACCTAAGTGAGTGTCATCGCATAGCCCTCACCCCTTGGGTTGTCTTGGTACTAGCCACTCTGGGCCCCGGCCCCCAAGTAGGCACATGCAGGATCGAATGCCTTTCGTACAAACAAGTGCCATTCGATCGTACCTACACATAGGTACCTTCTCCCACTCCCATCCATAGCCTTTACTAGCACTAATGGCATGGGCGAGGCACATTTATTCTTTTTAATGTGTGAACCCATTCCCATAAGTTTAATTAAGTTTTCACTTGTTAAATACTCTTTAGTCAATTATCTTGGTTCTAGCCACTTAGGGCCCCGGCCCTGCACTGAGAGCCACTCACTTGGTGTCGTTAGATTTTCTACCCTTAACCCACACATCAAAAATACATCACACATGAAGTAAAAACACATCATAAACACATTTGTAAACTGCATCAAATAATAGAAAATAATAAGATGGTTTATGGATGTTTTAGGAAAATTAGGAACGTTTAGGGAGGCCTAGAAAGGTCCTGATCCTCCTAGACAATCCTAACCCTAAATTGCTTCCTATACACATCCTAACCCTATTAAGGCATCTAAATGCACTAGATATAACCTCCACCAAACAAGTAATGTACATATTTAAGGTTTACACAAAATTCCCTATGCCAAAAGATAATGCTCCATAAATTTTCAATCTAAGTCTGAAGTTTAACAAGTCTGAAATTTGACTAAGTATGATTTTTACTAAAAATCTAAAAGCTAGAAGTTACAACTTAACTCCTAGGAAGCTAAAACCTATCCCAATTGATCTGAAAGGTACCTAATCCCTTTATACAAGTATAACTTAAAGTATAAGTAAAGTACCGTAACTTATACTTAAATGTTATACTTGTATAAAGTGAAAACCTAATTATTATACTACTTGGCTTAATTATTAGACTTGTTCGACTTCAACCCTAATACAAACGCAACATCTAAACATGCAGAAATGACACAGGTAATAAAAATTAACTCAGCCAAATGACAGAGATCAAAACGCAGCCAAATGACAGAATATTTTCTATTGCACAAACGGCTAACATAATACTATAATGCCACAATATTTCTATTGCATAGACGGCTGAATTAATAAATGAATGACAGAATAAAAGCGAAGACAGAACGTTATAAACGGCTGGAATAATACAAATAAAATAGCAACGACTGGCCTAATAATATTTGTATAATGTATAGATGGCTAACAAGATAATACAATAATGTATACATGATCGGCAAAAAATACAATAATGTTTCACATTCTACAATAATACAATAATGTTTCAACATTCTGTAATAATACATTATTGCAGAATACATTAATGTATCAACCTTCTGCAATAATATATTATTACAGAATACATTAATATATTAACCTTCTGCAATAATAATACACAATACAATAATAATACAATAGTGCATATATGTTTTGCAATAATAATACAACATACAGAACTTTCAACAAATCTAAAATCAACATTCATACTATTAAATAAATCTATTTCTCAGGATGGATTCCAACCTGGAGTCCTGCGAAGATCAGTTGATGAAGAAGGAATCAAGCTACTAAATCTCTTCCAGCACTCCTTCGAAATCCTCCTACAAGCAGCCTCCAACCTCTTCCGAAAACAATCTCCTTCACTTCCTCTCAGAGAAAATTCAATTCTCTCTCTTCTCTAAAACTATAGAAATATCCTATTAAAATTAAAGCTTCTTCTCAAAACAATATTTCCTCTCCAAC
>MU224545.1:2324361-2339791 GCA_018584345.1 Thuja plicata
TAGTGAAAACAACAATCTTTATTTAAAAGAAGATACTGATGCTAACACTTTGATTGCTGAAATATTTGTTGATGACATCATATTTGGAGGCAATGATATGCTATGCAAATCATTTTCTGATGAGATGCAAAAAGAATTTGAGATGTCTATGTTTGGAGAGATCAAGTTCTTTCTTGGTCTACAAATCATTCAACAAAGTGGAGGTATTTTCATTACATAGTCCAAGTACATCAAAGAGGTCCTGAAGATATTCAAGATGGAAAAATCCAAACCAGTTGGAACACCAATGGCTACTGGAAGTAATTTAACAAACGAGGACAAGACAACAGAGGTAAATCATACTTTGTATAGATCAATGATTGAATAACTCATGTATGTGTACACACTAGACCAGATATTGTACATGCAGTAGGAATTGTTGCTAGATTTTCTGCTAACCCCATGGAATCACATAGGACTACTGTGAAAAGAATCCTAAGATATCTGAAGAATACTGAGGAATTCGGCTTGTGGTATAGAAGAGAAGGCAAATTTGAACTAAAGGTGTTTACCGATGCTGATTGGGCTGGAAATCTTGATGACCGAAAGAGCACAACTGGAGGAGCATTCTTTATGGGTGATAGACTTGTCACATGGATTAGTAAGAAGCAAGGATGCATCTCTCAGTCTACTACAGAAGCAGAGTATATTGCTGCTGCTGCAAATTGCTCAAATATTGCATGGATCAAACGATTGTTGGAAGGAATGCATATGAAGATCTTAGAACCAGTGATTATCTATTGTGATAACACCAGTGCAATAAACATTTCCAAGAATCCAGTCATGCATGCAAAGACTAAACATATTACAATCAAGTAACATTATTTAAGAGAACAAGAGAAAGAGAAAGAAGTGACACTTGAGTATGTGCAGTCAAAAGAATAGTTGGTCGATCACTTCACCAAGCCACTGCCCAAAGATACATTTGAGTACCTGAGAAAGAGACTAGGGGTCAAACCCTTGTCTACCAGTCAGTAAAATACTAAAGGCTGCATCAGCCTATGTATTATCACAATATCAGAAATGTTGATGCAAGCAAAGAGAAGAACTTCAAAGCTACATCTATATATAGACAGGTATATATCAGAACCAAGCACCAGAGCATAATGTTGTATTGCTGATGGATAAGGGAAATTCAAGGAATATATTATGGGTAAGAAGAAAATGATTATTTAACATGAATTTCACATATTTGAAACAATTGGCAACAGACACTATTTCAATATTTGATTGGCATTGTTGTCAAAGGGAGAGAGATTATCCATATTTTCACATTCTTTTGAGAAAAGGAAGAGAGATTATCCATTATTAGATCACTCCAACAGGGAGAGAAAATGGTATGAAATATTACACAAAGAGAAATTTTTTGAAAAGAGGACAAGACATCAAAACACAAGAACAGTTAGAAGTAGAGAAATCGACACTAGAAGAGATTCAACACATTATAAAATAAAAAGCTGCAAGAATCAATTTTAAGCTAAAACAGAGCTTACCAAAGTTCATACATTTATCGGTTATCAAACAAAGATTGGTAGTTTGATGATTCTCAACAATTGTATTAGAAATAGTATAGTGTGATAATATAAGTTTTGTTGCCATCAATGCCAAAGGGAGAGATTGATGACATATAACTGATTGAATGTTTGATAATGTTAAGTTGAAGATAATGCAAGGCATTAAATCAGTTAATGGTTTGTATTGTCATTGATGCCAACTTGATATAATTTGTATAGTCATATACATAATGCCAAAGACTTCAGAGAGAATCAAATGGAACAAAGGTTATGCTTTCAGCAATGCATAAAAGTCAAGTATTCACTAAGTGACAAACAACATCGACGGAGTGAACACCATCGGTAAAGCCAAAGAAGAAAAGTCACAGTGATACCCGACAAGCTGAAAATAGTGTTGCCCGAAAAAGCAAAACCATAGGTTGCTCGACAAGCTGAAAAAAAAGTTACCTGACAAGTAAAAATCCAATGATGCCCGACGGATGGAGATCCCAAAGCTAACTGGAGTCACACCGATGGAACTGCCAGTTGTAACCGATGACTAACTAAAGAGTTGACCAACGGAACAGAGAGTTCAAAAAATGACAAATATCTAGCTGACAAGAGCTAAAGATAGACTTAACTGGTTGATTTCATTGTTTTATTCGACCAGAGTTAAGTAATTGATTTAAAAATGATTTGTACAGTTGGCAAGAAGATAACTATGAGATAAATCACGAGTTATGCTTTAAATCAGATTGGCTGGATTATTTTTCATGCCAAGAATCAAGAATTAAGAATTAAGGAACATCATGTCTATATAAGAGACAAGCTTAATTCATTTCCTAATCACATTCATGGAAAAGGGATCAAGGGGAGTGAATCGAAAGAGGATGCTGAAGAGAAACTGATGAAGGATGACTTCATATAGTCCTGATCAATCAAGCTAAGGGAGAGTTAAAGAATTCTGTAGACACTGAAAAACACTGAGCACAGCATCACAGAGCAGAAAGTGTGGATCACAAAGAATTGAATTGATATATTGATCAGAGAGGTAATGTACTTAAATAGATCTAAAAATCTGCAATTCAAGTTGCATTAGAAATAGGTCATTTTGTTTCAGTTTAACCATTGAAGCATCAAGTCTCTTAATAGAGAAGGACTTAACAATCTTCTATATATTGAGGTACATCCCAAGGAGTGCCAAAAAGGTTGATTCATGAAAGTAGCACTAGATTTTCCTAAAGCCTATTGACAGTCTAAGAAAGAGGTTGATTCAAGGATGGTAGCAAACTGAGTTGCCCAATACTAAGTGACAACCTATATGTATAAACTCCTCTAACAAGG
This sequence comes from Thuja plicata, assembly GCA_018584345.1. Taxonomy (NCBI): domain Eukaryota; kingdom Viridiplantae; phylum Streptophyta; class Pinopsida; order Cupressales; family Cupressaceae; genus Thuja; species Thuja plicata. Next base: position 2,327,238 of record MU224545.1, read on the forward strand.
TCGCACCTAACAATGTGTTTGTAACCTTTAACAGGGTTACCTCTTAACAGGGCTCACTTCAAAAGAGTGAAAATTTGGGGTACCGGTCCCAGTGGTTTTTTCCCTCAAGAGGGTTTCCACGTTAAAATCCAAGTGTTATGTGTATGTGGTTTATTACTTTACTATTTTACATTTCACATATGTATTTATGGATATATCGGTATACTCTGCTTATTTACTATATTTTTATAAATAGTTATACTGCATATCGGTAATCAAAGAGAATAAGGACAGACAAGGAAAACCGACAGACAGTTAATCATTATAAGTATTTCATGGCATGCATCTTGTAGGGACTTAATAATTTGAGGTTTATTTGATTGGTGGTTAGTGATTAAAGGATAAATTTTTGAGGCCACTGATTCACCCCCCTCTCAGTTATTACTAACACATATATCTCCCCACATGTGGTGTGGAGGATATGAAAAGAACACAATAACTGAATTTTTTAGAGAATAGTACCTTGCACTAGATATTGTCTTCTAGAAAATCTTCAGGGATATAAAGGAAAATATCAATATTCTCAATGTTCTTTTGGGAGCCAAGGGGAAGGTAAATTATAAAGATTATCATCATAGGGTGGTTGAAGCTTGGCAGGTCCAATTGGGCATTCCTATTTCTTTGAACAAAAATGAAGAAGTCCAAAGATACTTATGTTTGGATCTTACCTCCTATTGGTTGGGTAAAAATTAATTTTGATGGGGTGACTAAGGGTAATCCTAGGCCACTTGGGTGTGGGGGAGTGATTAGAGATGAAAATGGCATATTAATATCACCGGTGGCACTCCCCTTGGGTAGTCTGACTAACCACTTGGCCAAGTCCATAGGTGCTTATCAGGGTATTAACTTAGCCCACCAACTAAATTTCAAATATTTATGGATCGAAGGGGAATCAAAGAATATAATTCAATGCCTAAATGGAATCTATAAGCCCTCTTGGACCATTGAAAACTAGATTAATAAGTCCAAGAATATAACTGCCTCATTTGAGAAATGCATAATATCCCATACTTATCGTGAGGAAAACATTGTTGCTGGTTATTTTACAAAAAAAGGTGCTTGGATTAAGGAGTGTCCGATGTGGAGTAAGGGGGACAGGTTGGATGTTGACATCACTTCCCTTCTTCAATTTGATAGGACTCATGGTAGAAGTACCCGCAATCTTACCAAATAATGATGAATTTGCATATCATTAATCGGCGTGGCAAGATTTCCTTTAAAAAGGATGTCTTTTCCAACATCTTTTTACGTGGTGATGTTTTTTGGGAAGGATCGAGTTATATTGCCTCACACCTTTTGTGGGAATTTAGGGGATATGTTTGGCTTTTCATTTGTTCTATTTTAAAAAATATTTGGAGTCTTTTTGAGTTGAATATGAGTGGTGATAGGCATCAAGTTGAACCTATGGACTGTGAGAAGTGGAATAAAAATTTGATTATTTGGTGGATTCTGAGGAGGGGAGGGTTGATTCCTTTCTTAGAGAGACTTCATGGGTGGAATAAGAACGTCACTAACTATTTTTCTGATCATTGGAAGGATGGAAGTATTACACTTCATGGAAGAAAGGTCATCATTGATAAGAATCTGATTGCGGAGATGACAAGATTATCCACTAAGGAGATGAAATTCTATAGGGACAGGAAGTATTATGAGTTGGCGGTGCAAAAATTCCCCAAGTCTAAGAAGGAATGAGATGAGTTTGAGCAAAAATCAAAGAGCTTCTATGATACTACAAAAATCAAAACAGTTTGGGGCAGCTTTTAAAGGTACTAAAGGAATACATAACCCTAGAAAATCATTTTACCAGGGCCTTTGGCCACCATTTTGTTTTGTTGAATCATTTTAGGCACAATACTAGGGTTTCCTTGTATTATTTTTTGTCCTCTCTTAGTGCTAGTATTAATGATCGTAGGAAGAATCTGGATAAGTATTTGATGTTGCATGAGGGTCTAATTGTGTTTATTAATGATCACTTTAGGGCTGCTCTCCCCACCCCTCTAATTTTATTATGGTTTCTGAGGATGATGACACCAGTGTGGGTGGGTCTATTGTTGAGTCTAAGGGGGAGGAGTATATTGATTCGGAGAAGGAATATTTTACTCCCTCTAAAAAATCTAAAAGGGAAGTCAAAATTAAATCCAAGCCCATGGAAAAAGGTAAGGGGAAGAAGAAGATTGTGGTTTTTTCTACTTTGAGTTTTGCTAACACAGAGGGAGCGGGTAGGTTTGTTTCCCCACCTCTAGGTTTTCATAAAAAAAGGGAAGGGTAACAAGAAAAATATTGTGAAAGGCCTGGAAGTGGTTGTACATTTGCCTCCCGGCCCTGGTAAATACACCCCTGCTTCCTCCCCTATTTCTAGCAAGCCTCTTTCTGGGTGTCATGGAGAGGTCAGTACCAAGTCTCCCTGGAGCCTCAAGGCTCACTCTCTTCACTTCAATTCTGAGTGTGAGAAATTGTCTGATGTTTTAGGTATAGAAAAAGATAATTCTATGGAATCTTTCACCATGTTCAAGTGGGTTTCCGATGAATTGACAGAGCTTTAGGTTAAATAGAGAGCGATGAGCAGTAAAATGGAGGTTATTGAGTCTTCTATATCTGAAAATACATGTAGCCACACTATTGCGGAGGGCACCGCCACTGGAAACTCTCAAGGTCAACAAGTTGGTATTGTTCAGTGGATAGATGGTGAGAAGAAATTTGTAGTTGATCGCCTCAACAAGACTTTAGAGGCCATTGAAAAACTCAAGAAATATTATGGGGATAGGTTGTCTCAAGTTGAGGATAATGCAAAGAACATCCAAAATTCTCTTCAACCATTATGACTCAAAGCCACATGATTATTAAGAACACTGCGGAGACGATGAAAATTATGGTGGATAATCTCGATAAAGTGCATCAAGAGAAGATAGTTGAGGACCTAGATGCTAAAACAAGAGAAAGGTCAAGGGGAATCTAGGCCCAATAAGAGAACTAGAGCCAACCTCAAAAGAAAGGCTCAGAACCCCTCTCTAGATTTGTAGGAATTGAAGAAGGCAGCTATGATTATGAGCTAGTTGGAAGCAGAGGTTGTTGAGACCCTTAAGAACCTGGCGAAGCTTGTTGACCTCATTTCTGATTTTTAATTGTGTTTTTTGTTTTTTTTCTTTTTGCTAGCTTTGGGCTACTGCATTTCTTCTTGTGTATCTTTTGTGCAGCCTCTTTTGTTTCAGATGGTGGTGTTTTTTTGTCATATCTGATTTCTGTAAGAATATTTTGTAAATAAGATTTTAGGTCCCTTCAAAATCTTCTTTTTCCATAATAAAAACAATCCTCTTATCTCTTTATGTTTATGTGGAACCTTAGTGTTGATCAATGCATTCGAGGACATTCCCATACATCATCTTTTTTTCTCAGTCATTTGCTCAACCACATTGTGTGTTGTGTGTTATGTGTATGCTTCCACTTTTTGCCTAAATTTTTACCATAGTAATTGCAATAGCATCAATCTGCTTTCATTTTTATTTTGATGGATGCTCATGTCGTGTTCCAAAAGCCCATGTTTTGGCACAAGCTAAGAAGGTTATGAACGAAGGTGTCATTTGAATTTCCTTAAGAATTCTCAAAGCCTTTTCAACAGACCCATTTTGCATACTCATTTACTTGCAGCTTAAAAAGTTAGCAAGAGTCTTTTGTCACTGGTCTATGTTGTTCCTTTGGTTTGAGAAGACATTTCTTCCTTTTGTTCCACATCTACATTATCTTTCAAATTTATTGACTCCATTGTGAGAGGGCTTCTTTTCCAATCAAACAGGAACTTTGCAATGTATGATTTTGCACTTATCTAGCAACACATTACTATAGACAACTGATCTTAGACAAGGCCATCTGATCCCAATTGTTACAGCTGAATGATGATCTTTATTTTTTTACCAAGTTTATTATCGCACCCCTCTTGCCTGCATTTTCATGTTGAAATCGCTCCCATAATATCCTCAATAGTATTTGGAGACAAAAAAAAACAATTATATGCTTCACACTTCAATAATTTATACTCATGCATATTAAGAGAGCTTCTACATGTATGGCATAGTAAACATTTTTTTATCTACAAAAATTAGCTACAAAATCAATATCTAAACCAAGGAAAGAAGGTTGGAAATGTGGCTCCTGTTATGCCCTGCATCCCCATCCCTACATTTTGTGCACAAAATGTTGGGTCCCCCTTTTTTTTGCTTTTCTGCTTTTGGCTCCTGCCTTGTCTTTTCTTTGTTTTCTTTTTGTTTTCCTTCTCCAGGGTTTCCTTCCCCATAGTTTCACTTTGTTTTGTTGGTTTCTCATGCCTCCGGGACCCCAGATCCCAGAGTTGGTTGTCCTTTGTCGGGATCTAGATTCTGGATTCTGGGATTCTTCATCGTGATGTTCCCTTTCTTTAAGGTGATATCGTCGCATGGAATCCCTGGGCCCGGAGTCCAGAGGTCTGTCTGTCTAGAGTTTGCGGAAGGAAAGGTGACTTGCTTTTTATCGCGGGTATAAATAGAAGTTACCTATCATTTTCACATTTACCATGATTAAACACTTAAGAAATCAAAGCGATTTGCAGCAATTTAGCGATAATCTAGTGCTAATCATTTTCGACGATTGTGAGTGGTTGGTGGTGGCGGGTTGTGATCGTTTGGTAGTAGAAGTTGTTGCAGAGCTTTCGCAGAGGTTTCCTTTCCTCTCCTTTCTATGTTTTTAGGTTGGTGCCTTTCTTCCCACTCAGCTTTCCTTCTTTTTGGTTTTGTTTCCTTTTTGTGTTGTCTCATTTTGTTCTGTTTTGCGTTTCTTTCTAGTTTGCTACCTGTTGGTGGGTCGGCTCTACCAGAGGGTTGTCCGCCCTCTGTGCATGTGTAGTCTAGTTTGTGGGAGGTGTAGATAGTTGTAAGTATGTTGTACATTGTTTGATTTTTTGTGAGTTCCCGCTCTGTGTTTTCTGTATATATGTAAATTTAGTGTATATCTATTATATATCCTTTTGGGTTACATGTGTATATCTCCTTTAGCTCCGTTGTGTATAAGTGTGTATATTTTGTGTATAATCTGCTAGGTAGTCTGTTGAGCTTGTCGTTATGCATTCACTTCTGGTTTCTAGCCATGCAGGCTCGCTCTGTGCAGAATACTGCTTGGTTGAAACTCGGCTCTTGGCCGGTTTCAACAGGTAGTTTTCTCTCTCCTCCAAAACTATCCTAACCTATATTTATGTCCCATGCATGCATTTAAATTTTCCCAAGTGACCTTCACTTTTTGTGCATTAAGAAAGTTGGCTCCGTCGTCATCGCCATAACTCCCATTTATTACTCACCCACATGGTGCCCATGTGGGTCTGATGGCTCACTTTTTGTACACATCTACCAACGCTTACTTCCCTGGGCTCCGGGTTTCCTACCATCACCCACCCCATGTCCTTTTACTAAGTGTGATAAAATCCCCGAACATGGATGTTGATTAAATTTCTAAGTTCACAATATATATATACTTCCCGGAGTTTTTGAACCAACCTAACTTTTCAGGGAAAGCGGACACTGCGACGGTAAGATCTCTGAACCTCAGAGTTTTTGTTTATCTATATGTTCTGACAGTCGCCTTGTCATGCAGGTTTCCAGAGCAGTACTTTTAAACATGTCTAAAGCATCCGCATCTTCACCACCCGGGAGTCCAGAACTTCCATCTACGGCAAGTACCAGAGTGGCAGTTAGATCCAAAATGGAGAAGGCTCTAGAAAAGATGCCTTTGAGCACAAAATATGTAAAAGATAGTGTTATCATGGGCTCGAATATTGAGTCCAAGGTCCAGCTCATTACCGACACCAGCGTCGGGACATGGCTCGAAATGCAGGCCTTGGTAAAGATGATGTACATCCAATGGCAGGCCAGGGATCTATTAGCCATCAAAATTGGAAACTCTGGGATCCTTAAAGCAGCTTGTTTCCCATGCTTAGTGTAGTCACCGGAGCTTATTCTCATGCTTGCGGCTCTTTACAACACATCTGTTCAGGCTGCTATGCTCACACCCCCAGAGCCAACCGGGTACCCCACTCCTTTAGTGTCTCTCAACCCTGATACCTTCCAGAGGAGCTTGGGAATCCCTCAATTCGCTAAGCCAACCGTGGTCACCCAAGCTGATGCCTTGGCCCAATTCAAGCAATTGGAGGAGGCGGCCCATATATATATGAACAACAATTGGCTCAAAGTCCTGAAGAGCAAGAATAACAAGAGGAGGAAACCCCTAGGACAGGTGATGAAGGTCCAAATGAAGCTAAAGATAGAAAGGACAAGGCTGAAGAAACAAACATTGTTGGGGGAAATGTTCCTCATAAAGCCCAAGATAAAGAGAAAGGGGCGGGTGAGACTCACACCACTGAGGAGGAAAAACAACAAGACACCAGGGAAGAACTGAAAGAACAGACTTTGGTGAATAAGTCACCCCTACCGCCTCAGTGGTTAGCTGAAAGCAAGAAGAGAAAGGATCTGTCCACCCCTAGGGCTCACCTCTCCCTAGCCAAAATGATGACTCAGGTCCAGGGCCCACTAAAGGCCAAGAAAGCCTAGACGGTTCATACTCTTTGAACCAGGCTGGGAGGAGAAACAATTATCATTGTTGCAACACCTCCCCCAGACATCGATGAGGCAATGGTTGAGGCCGAATTTTACGATATCACTGGGAAAAAGAGGTAAATAGGGTGAAGTGAACCTGTTAAAAGAGGTGACCATAGCCGTGGAGGCCCGATATGAAAAAGAGGCCCAAAGGCTCAAGGCGGAGAAGGAAATGACAACAAACCTTATGGGATTGCTTACTGATCTGGCCAGGCCTATTAGTGCCATTCCTCTGGAGGCCTCCACATCTGATGTGCCATTACCATAGAGCAACATAGACTCCCTGCAAACAATGAAGAAGAAGGCCCAAGCGGTCGATGAGTGGGTCGCTCTGCAAGTAGGAAACACCCAGCGTTTCCTAGTATCCACCCTTCCAGATTTATATGTGACTCGACACGTTCTGCATCAGGCAAAAACCATCCTTAACATTTGGGAGGGTGATATGGAAAACTATGAGGCGTAGAAGGTAGAACTAGGAGAGCTCCTCAGCCTTGGAGAGGAAATGGTCTCTGAGTCTGGGATTCTGGGAGAAGAATCATTCAATTTTGTGAGGACCCAGCACTCCAGACTTGACCTCACATTGGAGGTACTCAAGCAACTAGTAGGGGTTATGCATGATAAAGTCAACATATTTCAATATTCTTCAAATATGTACAAGGCATTTGTTACAAAGGTCTCTGGAGCTGACCCATTCAGCACTGATACATGCACTCTAGAGGGGTATGTTTTGGGTAAGTTTGATGAATTAATGGAGTCCAAATATCAATCCCCGGAGGGACTGGACGGGACTCAAATGATAGGGTTAACTCGCATGGTCCTTAGTGGCCATGATGCGGTAAAAATGGCCGATGAGTTCAAGAATAATGTTCCAAAGCTAGGGGAACAAATTGAAGAGGCTAAGTACCGACGATCCAGCCTTAGAGAAATTGATGAGGATGGAATCTTCCACCTTCTCCAAACCTTCAATGACAACAAGCAACAATAAAGTTTCTCCGGAGGCCGGAGAAAACCCAAACACTTTGTATTCTTTATTCTTTCAGAATGTAAGTTCCTAGATCCCAGAGTCTCAGATCCTAAATTTTGTATTCTTTCAAGTGATCCGTGTCCCAATCCCCAAGGCCGACCGGTCACTTTCAGAAGCGGTTAATAAAGACTGTCAGAGGGTAGTTGGCTACATCGAGGAACATCAGATCAACAATTGGTTTTTTGACAGATGGTCTTCTCAAGGTGCCGCTTTGGATGTACACCTGGCACATTGGAGACTAGGCGCCACGTTTCTCATTTATAAGGCATGTAGCCTTGATCCCTGGGGATCAAATTTCTTCCTTCTCTTTCCTGGCTCTCTTCTCAAGGCCGACTCTTCCACTATACCTTCTTGTCTTATTATACTGACATGTCAGGCCTATTCCATCTCGAGGTCTTTTGTAGGGTGGTATAGGTAGTACTGGCCCCCGGATATTATATTTTATTGCAGTGTAATGTAAAATAGGTTTAGGGTTAGATGAAAATGTGTATAAATAGTAAGTCTGGCCCTTTTCCAAGGGTCGGCGAAATTGATGATTTTTTTGTCCACAGTAATAGATAAAAAGTATTTTCATTTCAGTTGCAGAGCTCAAGGCTCATTGGTCTCTTATGCTTTCAGTAGTTAGATGCCCTCTTGGGGCCGCCATTGTATCACGCACCAGTGTTTGCTGGAAGAAGTATTAATGAAGAAGGGAGAGTTCTTGCAATGATGTTGTTGGCATTCAAACTGTTGAGTTAATGGTATTTTATGTTTTATGTTCTCTATGTCTTCTCCTCTGATATTTTAAGTAGCTTAACAACCTCTTTTCCCTTGTTACTGATGAAATATGAACTGATGGTTGTGTATTCCTTCGGTATTTAGTGTAGCATATCAGAGCATTATTGATGTTTTGAATGTTTAAGCATGACTATAGATAGATGAAGTACTTCTAACCCTGCCGGATCTTTTTCAGTTTATTTGCTAAGTGTAGAATGCTTGGAGAAACCTCACCTTCCTAAATCCCTGGAGAGAACGAGTTGAAGAAACCAGCTATCCCTCTCGAAATAGTCACTTCTCCCAACCCAGCCCCGCACCATTGAGACCCGACACCCAGGTATTTGGAGGCCCGGGGAATTTCACTTCCCTGGACAACCTTTGCAGGGGGAGTTGGCCGGTACCCCCGGTACCCGGTGACAACTTATGACTGTTGGTGGACCCGATCAACAAAACCCCGTCAATAGCTCCTAAGCCAACAAGCTGAAAACAATGATAGGAAGATTGAGAATATATATATACATATATATATATATATATATATATATATATTTTTATTTATTTATTTATATTTTTTATTTTTATCTTTGGTGAGAAATTGTTGCTAAGTGTAGCAATTCATATTATATTTTCAAAGGGTATTTAGTGTGGTTTAGTTTCTTGTAAACATTTAGATAGTTCTAAGTTTAAATTTCTTCAAAAAAGAAAAAAAATCTATTATATTAAATCAAATCCAAAATAAAAGTTTCTAACATATCCCCATATTCGGACATATATATAGGAAAGAAACCTTAAGCCTTCTATTATTTCTTGAAGTCACTCAAGTTGTATTGGTGTGAAGAGGTTGACATTATGGATCATGAAGAAAGTGTAGGTCTCTAGGTGGTTGTGTGATTGTCTGTTTCATGTCCTCATTTTTCCTTACTTTAGCAATGCGATGAGGTTTCCCACTAGACCATCTTTTAGAGCTTTTCTCATTTTGGAAATGGCCTCATGTGTTTCGTTTTAAAATCATTGCACAATGGATTTGTTCACTGCTGTCACACTCTACTTGAAGTCGTGTGAGTAGAGAAAAAGCTTTAACAATGATGCATCATGAATTTTTTTTCCCTAGTGTAGCTTGGATCACACACAACTCATTCTACCTAACAAAATTTGTAATGTATAAATTTTTTATTAATTATTTCAAGATTAGATAAGTACGAGAGGAAGGTGGCACACATTCTAGTTTAGCCATCAAGACAAATGAGATGTGCCAAAATGATTAAAAAGACAAATTGCTAGGAGAAGAAAGAAATAAGAGTCACAAGGAGTGAATTCAACTTATATTTAGATAGACGAACTTAAGCTACAATGTATTCAAAATTATGCACAATGAAAGAAAATTCTTGTAGATGCAAAAACATCTTATTTTCGACCATAATTTGTGCACTTCATGTCCTGTCAATTTTAATAACTATCATACAATAAAATGGACCAGGGTTGCTTAAACTCTTCTAATATGTACAAGCAATTGGGATAATAAATAAATGACAGTATGAAAAACTTCTTGTAGGCATTGCGATATATGCTCTTGCACCTCAAAATAACTCCGCCACACATACCACTTAAAAATATAGTTAGATACTGTTAAATCTACCATTTTCATAAGATGTGGTTATCAGTTGGCTGCCAAATCACTGCTTACCATCTAATTTAGCAGGAGGATCAATCCATTTGAGGTGCATCTCCAATTCACCTGATTCAACATTACGGAGTCTTAGGCACAGCTCCTGAACCATATTGCCATCAACATAACGAATACAACTCTCTCTAGCAAGGTGGTTATCTTTTGAGGGTACCAACTTGCGAATTTGAGTATTTGATGGAGTGCCCTTAAGAACTTTGTGCATCCTTACTGATGTTGCAAGAGGTTGTAGATCTATTTCTGCATCACCCATTTCATCATCTGCAGTGAAGGTATCTTTATCAAACACTTCCTTGTAACATCCAACAGTTATGATTAGACATTAACTTCTTTGATCTTTAAAGAGTCCATAAAATTCAAAACTCTCATTAAAAATAATTCATCCATCACATCCAACCAAAATTTATGATTGGACATAACCTCCTTTATACTTTGGAAAGGCCACAAAAAAAAAACATCAAAAAACAGTGAACATTTAAACCACAACATCCAACACTTATGATTAGACATCACCTCCATTCAATTTTGGAAAAGTTAAATTCAACAATTCTCATCAAAAAATGGTGATAACATTTTAACCCTAACATCCAACAGTTATGATGAGACATCACCTCCCTTGAACTTTCCAAACACCATAAAATTCAACAATTCTCATCAAAACAACATTGGTCACATTTACAACCCCTACACATGCATGTATTATTCAATTCCTTAATGCATCCCATGATTTCAAAGAAAAGTATTATGCCATACAAAACATAGGTCATTTGGATTCAGGATCCAAATTGTAACTCACTGTCAATGCAGAGGATTTGGAATTGATAAAACATTTCAATAGTTTATTACACATCATAAGAATTTCAAAAGAACAAAAAGTTTATCTTTTGCACCCTTGATCTGCTGCAGCCTTCACCTGTACAGGTCAATTATAGGAGGGTATCTTCCTGACATAATGGAAAGGACAGCAAACATGTGATAATTTACAAGACATCACAACCCATGCTATTGTGGGGTATAACCTGTACCGTTTGATGGCAAGCATTGGATCATTACTCTGAGAGTTTAGTAAAACATGAAATGATTGAAACTTTTGAAAGAATTAGAGAAATTCATGACACTACGCATCAAATTAATTATGAATGCTAGCTACTAGCCATTGGGTGATACCACAATATTGGGTTACACTTTTTTTCCTAAACGGACATTGAACTCTACATTTTGAGAAAAACTTTCACATTCGGATGCATATTGTCGTTAAACTGTTTGAAATCTAAAGACGAAGTAAACTAGAGTCTTTTAGGATTTTCTGTCTAGATTCTAAATATTTTTTTTTATTTTTTTTTTAATTGATTTTAATGGTTTTTTTTTTCTCCCACTAAAACTGCTATGTTGCTAAAAACGTCTTTTTCAAAAAGGTCCAATGACTTCGTACAACATAACTTTTTTTCTAAAATAGATATCAATGTGCTTCTTTTGAATTTGGTTTTGTAACATCCATATGGAGGGCATGTAATTGGTTTGATGACATTATCATGATTATTGCATATTTTATGAACGTTTTAAGTAGAGTCAACTGTAATTTTGACATACCTTGACTGCGTAACTGATAACTTGTGTATTTATCAAAATTCAAAAAAAAAAATATTGATAGAAAGAAGACTCGAAACCGGAGGGCACTGTTATTTTTTAAATTTTTTTTTCTATTTTCTACTATTTTTCATTTAACATCAAACCTGGAAGTTTATATTTGATAAAAAACCTACATCTGATGCACGTCAAAAAGCATAGACCTAATTAATTCAAAATTTGTCAAATCTATATTCGTTAGAAAGCTTGTTCAGAGTACTTGTGCGATGCAAAAGGAGGTGTCCCTATTCTTTCATTTGAGCCCCACACTTGAGCCCCGAAGCCATGAAAACTACAAATTGTTGTGGGCCTTTGCAGATGGCATCATTTTTAGGGGTTTCGATAGAAACTAATTAGTTTCGATCGAAACTACTTTCTATCAAAATTAGTTTCATGATTTGACATTTCACCAACGTTTACCAAAGCACTTTCGATAGAAAGTATACAGTTTCTATCGAAAGTCAAAGATGACTTTCGATAGAAACCCATGTCAGCCTCTTTGGTGTCGTTTCGGGTACAGAATGATTACATATAAATAAATATATGTTTTTGTCATCTTGTTATCTCGAAAGTCGCAAAATACTTCGCAATTTGGAAAAAGAAGACAATTTTGCAACTTGTGATGGGAAATAAGAAGAGAAGGCTAAATAAAAGTGCACGACATTATTCAGAAGATACTGAACACAGACTACGTGAAGAAGCTCGGGAAAGATATTATCAGAATAAATAAGGTACATGTCTATATCTCTTTATCTCTCTGTTTGTCTTAATGAAACATGTAAGCATGATATTGCAATACCTAATTTGATAAAGA
>MU224545.1:2371990-2386588 GCA_018584345.1 Thuja plicata
TGTTTTCATATATATATATATATATATATATATATATATATATATATATATATCCACACATGCACGCATATATATATATAGTTCAATCTAGAATTTAATGTTTAATTTTGTTTTCATATATATGCATATATTTACACATATATGCATATATTAAATATGCATAAATTATACACACACACACACATATGCACATTATACACATATATATATGCACATATATGCATATGTATATACACATATATATGCATACACACACACACACACATATATATATATACACATATGTATATGCACACACACACACACACACACACACACACACACATATATGCATATATATATATACAAATACATATACACATTATACACACACACACATATATATATATATGCACATATATGCATATATATACATATATATACACACATATGCATATATACACATATACATATATATATATATATACATATATATACACATATACATGCATATATATACAAATTTACAAACAATATATATATATAAAAACATTAAAATGCATATATACAAACAATATATATTATAAAACAATAAAATATGCAAATTAGAAATGTGAAAAACCTGATAATTGACGTTTGATAAAACGGAAGGCACTGTTCTTCTCTGTCACTTTCAACCCAGCCGAAACGGCGGGTTTTATTCTGCCAAAATAAACCTAATTACTTTCGATCGAAAGTAACTTCCGATCGAAAGTACCCATTTTAGGTACTTTTGATCGGAAGTTACTCACTTCCGATCGAAAGTATCAAACATTTTTTAGTGGGCCACACTTTTCGAGACGAATTCCTTCCTCCCGAAAAGTGTAACCCACTATTGTGGTATTACCCCATTGCAACTTACTAATGTACAGCAGCACCCATTTTTTCAAGTTATGTGCGGTTTTTTGGCAAAATATTGCATGCAAAGATGATAATACGGAATATGGCAACATAAGGTCTATTTAGCATACCCATCCACTAATTGACTGTGCTAATGGTTGCCTACTTATGTTTATTCTAAGCCTGTCTGATTTTCATGAGGAATGTGGTGATCAGTCTTAATCCTGAGCCACTGTACTCCAAATTAACCCAACGAATTTTCAAGCCTGAGGCCAGCGTTGGTATGGAAAGAAAATATGCATGCCATGTTCGCTATACAGATTTGTATCTTATTTTTGGGATTGACGCCAATAAAATTTAAAATCATTTCTTAAAATTAGATTAAAATAATTTGAGAAAGGATAGTGTTTGGAAAACATCTTCTGTATCAAGTTTGTGACTGCAGAGGACAGGATTATAAGAATAAGGAACACAAGGTGCTCATTTTGAAAATTTTAACAAAAAGTGAGTTTCCTACAATTTTCTCAAAAGAGTACTAACATCTTTGGGTGCATGAAAGGTTTGCTAAGACAAGTTTATATTTTTGGTTTCCATCACTAATACAGAAGTCACCAGAAGAGATGGCACAACTATTACATGCATATTGTGGGTTTCAGATTTAAGAGGAAAACGTGCTAGCAATTCGTTAGTGTAGAGATGCAGTTTCTTCAGTTTGGTACCAAATTACCAATAATGTTTGATTGTATGGGAACAGCAATGGGTTCTGTTTGCTGTCAGGGTAATTAGAAATGTATAGCTGCAGGCTGTACACCCACGACCCAACCAATAGCACTTATGTTCCATTTTCTTGTGTTTTTGGTCTTTCAGTATTATGCGTTTCAGTTATCTCATATATATACACATGCACACACGCATTGTGTAAACAGAAAAGATAGTTTATTCCCATTATCTCCTTTCCCTAATCTCATGCTTATTAAAAAATAGGCAAATAATTGTTGCTCTTACAAAAGTATTCCAGCTTTTGTGTACACTTTAAGTAGATTATACGAATAACTTTATACCAACCCTTCCACCAACAAGGGTATAACTTCCCCGCAATCTCTTCTTTCCTTTCCTTGCTATTTTCTAGCATTAATTTTAAGTATATTTCTAAATCTGCTGACGAATTTCTAGATCATGATGCAGCCCTGGACAATATAAATAAAATCTCTTTCATACCCACACAATTGCTACTGACAAATTTCCAGTTCATGTTCCAGCCCTGAATAATATAGATAAATCACACGCGCATTGCACATACACAAATCTCTCTAACACGGACATTGGGCATACACAAATTTCTCTCACACAGAATTGTTGCAGACAAATTTCCAGGTCATCTTGCACCCCTGAACAATATAGAAAAAACAACACACGCTTGGCTGACAAATTTCTAGGCCATGTTGCAATACTGAACGAAATAGACAAGTCTCTCTCATACACACAAACACAATTGCTGCTGACAAATTTCCAGGTTGTGTTGCAGCCCTAAACAATATAGACAAATCAAGAATGCACATCCCCACAAACACACTCGCTGCTGACAAAACTCTAGGCCATGTTGCTGTCCTGAACGATATAAACAAATTTTACACACACTTGCTGCTGACAAATTTCCAGGTCACATTGCAGCTCTTCACAATATGGACAAATCATATGTGCTCATACACCCAACTGGAACAAGGTAGCAAAATCATTAAGAATGCAGGGAAGACTTGGTTCATTATAGTCTTAAATCTCTGGAGCATAAATATCATTATTATCTTAATTCTGTAAAACCATGTCAATGCACAGGTGGGATAGGTTGCAACACTGAATGCCAAAATGAGGAAGGAATGTCAAATAGGAACAAATATATAATTGCTCCAAGAGGCTCAACCGAGAAACGGAATTGAAGGTGGATGTACAGTTTATGCCAGGCATGATCTATTTCTGGCAGTCTAGAGAATAAAAAGGCAAAATGATCTATTCCTGGCAATCCTCTCTTAAAAAACAAAACGACAGAAAAGTAAACATATCAACTTGAGAATAGTATGCAAATTGCATGGTTTGAAAGATGGCACGTATCTTTCCCCAATTATTAAACCAAGATGGAAATGCTCTTTCAACGCAATAAATTAAAACATATCTTGTAATAACATAGAAACAAAATAATGTTGCACATATACTAAAGAAGAAGAAAAGCTTATACCTTGATAAATTTAGCAAAAATATAAATACAAGACTATAATCAGACCAGAAACATGTTATCTTTCTATGAGATAAGATGAGCTTAATCACATAAACCCCACTGGCTGCTAAAACTCTTTTAGGTTAAAATTGAAAAAAATTCCTTTCATAAAAGCAAAAATGTTTTTAAACCAAAACTTGTCTCCTTTGAGCTACAGCTGCATTTCAATCTGATAGAAGCTAGTGCAAGACTCAAGTACACTGCCCGTTTGAAGGTAGAGCCATTGAAATGGTTATCAAGAATTTAAACTAATTTCAACGTTAGATAAAAGGGGCATAAAGATTTCCAGAATACTATGCTTCAAATGTTTCGAACTGGAATGGAATAGTATAACAGACAATTCTTGAGAGAAAAACGTGTAGATCATTACGGTCTCTATGGATACAACGCTGCTACTTCCATATGCTCATCTCACAATGTGGGCGATTTGTAAATATATTCAGAAATTATGTCAGTCATCGGTGTCAGCTTAAATGGATTCAAATCTCATTTAGAGGTCAAGGTTCACAGGCTAATACTTTCAAGCTTTACTCGGTGCTCTAGGCATAATGAGATCTTTGATGGCAATACCATATCCCCAACTCACCTCATTGTGCCGACTATACAGTCAGTATCTCTTGACCCTAGACATACTGTGATATCTCTTAACCAAATCAATGATGGTTCCTATCCCTGTTCTCCCTCTAGCACAAAGCAATGCTTGGAAGGGAGCCTTTTGCCAATGACAGTGTCTTTGGACTTTTCAAGGAAGACTGCATTACAAGATTTGGGCATTTTTTCTCTGATTACTGGGTGAATGGTAAATGGGCCAACTTAACCCTTGTTAATCCTCAGCTTAAACTTTTGCAGAACTCTTTAAATTATATCTCCCTAGCACTTAGTGGAGCTGAAGATGAGCTGGTGTGGAGAGGTTCTTCTTCTGTCTTTTTTTCTGTGGCTTCTGTTGTTGCCTTGTTGTCTCATTCTTCTCTCCCCTCCGCTTGTTGGTCTAAGGCTTGGATTAGAAACTTGATTCCTAAAGTTAATATCTTTCTTTGGTTCTTGCTTCAAAACAAAATCCTCACCACTAACAATTTATGCAAGAGGGGCTTCTCTATTCCCAATAGATGTTACCTTTGTTTAGCTGATGAGGAATCTGTTACTCATGTTTTCCTTCATTGCCCTTTTCTTTCAAATATATGGAATCAGGTCTTACAGTTATGGAATTTGACTTGAGTGTTCGCTGGATCTGTAATGGATTTTTTCTTGCAGTAGAGATGGCCTTCTGAAAATCATGTCTTGAAGCTTCTCTGCTCGTATATCTCCCCACATGTGGTGTCGGGGATATGAAAAGAACGCAATAACTGAATTTTTCAGAGAAAAGTACCTTCCACCGGAGGTTGTCTTATGGAAAAATCTACAGGGATATAAAGAAAATATCAATATTCTCAATATTCCTTTGGGAACCAAGGGGAAGGTAAATGGTAAAGATTATCATCATAGGGTGGCTGAAGCTTGGCAGGTCCAGTTGGACATTCCTATTTCTTTGAACACAATGAAGAAGTCCAAAGATAATTGTGTTTGGATCTTACCTCCTCTTGGTTGGGTAAAAATTAATTTTAATGGGGATGACTAAGGGTAATCCTAGGCCAGTTGGGTGTGGGGGAGTGATTAGAGATGAAAATGGCATATTAATATCGGTGGTGGCACTCCTCTTGGGTAGTCAGACTAACCACTTGGCCAAAGTCATAGGTGCTTATTAGCGTATTAACTTAGCCTGCCAACTAAATTTCAAATATGTATGGATTGAAGGGGACTCAAAGAATATAATTCAATGCCTAAATGGAAGCTATAAGCCCACTTGGACCATTGAAAACTAGATTAATAAGTCCAAGGATATAATTGCCTCATTTGAGAAATGCATAATATCACATACTTATGGTAAGGCAAACATTGTTGCTGGTTATTTTGCAAACAAAGGTGCTTGGAGTAAGGAGTGTCTGACATGGAGTAAGGGGGACAGGTTGGATGTTGACATAACTGCCCTTCTTCAATTTGATAGGACTCGTGGTAGAAGTACCAGTGATCTTACCAAATAATGATGAATTTGCATATCATCAACTAATGTGGCAGGATTTCCTTTAAAAAGGACGCCTTTCCCAACATCTTTTTACGTGGTGATGGTTTTTGGGGAGGATCGAGTTATAATGCCTCACACATTTTGTGGGAATTTAGGGGCTATGTTTAGCTTTTAATTTTTTCTATTTTCAAAAATCTTTGGAGTCTTGTTGAGTCGAATATGAGTGGTGATAGGCATCGAGTTTAACCTATGGATTGTGAGAAGTGGAATAAAAATCTGACTATTTGGTGGATTATGAAGAGGGGAGGGTTGATTCCTTTCTTAGAGAGACTTCATGGGTGGAATGAGAACGTCACTAACTATTTCTCTGATCATTAGAAGGATGGAAGTATTACTCTTCATGGAAGAAAGGTCACCGTTGATAAGAATCTGATTGCAGAGATGACAGGATTATCCACTAAGGGGATGAAATTCTATAGGGACAGGAGGTATTCCAAGTTGGCAGTGCAAAAATTCCCTAAGTCTAAGAAGGGACGAGATGAGCTTGAGCAAAAATCAAAGAGCTTCTATGATACTATGAACATCAAAACAGTTTGGGGCAGCTTTTAAAGGTACTAAAGGAATACATAACCCTAGACAATCATTTTACCAAGGCCTTTGGCCACTATTTTGTTTTGTTGAATCATTTCAGGCATAATACTAGGGTTTCCTTGTATTATTTGTTGCCCTCTCTTAGTGCTAGTATTAATGATCATAGGGATGATGACACCAATGTGGGTGGGTATGTTGTTGAGTCTGAGGGGGAGGAGTATACTAATTCGGAGAAGGAAGATTTCACTCCCTCTAAAAAAATCTAAAAGGGAAGTCAAAATTAAACCTAAGCACATGGAAAAAGGTAAGGGGAAGAAGAAGATTGTGGTTTTTACTAGTTTGACTTTTGCTAAGACAGAGGGAGTGGGTAGGTCTGTTTCCCCACCTCTAGGTTTTCATAAAAAAAAAGTGAAGGGTAACAAGAAAAATATTGTGAAAGGCCTAGAAGTGGTTGTGCATTTCGCTCCTAGACATTCCCACCGTCATATTTTTTTCTCAGTCATTTGATCAACCACGTTGTGTGTTGTGTGTATGCTTCCACTTTTTGCCTAAATTTTTACCACCGTAATTGCAACAGCATCAATCTTCTTTCATTTTTATTTTGATGGACGCTCATGTCGTGTTCCAAAAGCCCTTGTTTTGGCACAAGCTAAGAAGGTTGCGAACGAAGGTGTCATTTTGAATTTCCTTAAGAATTCTCAAAGCCTCTTCAACACACCCATTTTGCGTACTCATTTACTTGCAGCTTAAAAAGTTGGCAAGAGTCTTTTTTCACTAGTCTATGTTGTTCCTTTGGTTCGAGAAGAAAGTTCTTCCTTTTCTTCCACATCTGCATTATCTTTCAAATGTATTGACTCCATTGTGAGAGGGTTTCTTTTTCGATCGAACAGGAACTTTTCAATGTATGATTATGCACTTATCTGGCAACACATTACTATAGACAACTAATCTTAGACAAGGTCATATGTTCCCAATTGTTACAGCTGAATGGTGATCTTTATTTTTTGACCAAGTTTATTATGGCACCCCTCTTGCCTACATTGTCATGTTGAAATCGCTCCCATAATATCCTCAACAGCATTCGGAATCATTTTAAAAAAAAAAAACAGAGAGAGAGAGCTTCTACATGTATGGCATAGTAAACATTTTTGTATCTAAAAAAATTAGCTACAAAATAGATATCTAAACCGAGGAAAGAAGGTTGGAAATGTAGCTCCTATGCCAACAAGCTGAAAATAATGATAGGAAGATATATGTGTGTGTGTGTGTGTGTGTGTGTGTGTGTGTGTGTGAGAAATTATTGGTAGGTGTAGCAACTTATATTATGTTTTCGAAGGGTATTTAGTGTGGGTTAGTTTCTTGTAAGCATTTATATAGTCTTAAGTTCAAATTTCTTCAATACAAAAAAAAATCTATTATATTATTTAATCAAACCCAAAACAATAGTTTTTAACATATCCCCGTATTCGGACATATATATAGGAAATAAACCTAAAGCCTTCTATTATTTCCTGAAGCCACTCAAGTTGTATTGGTGTGAAGAGGTTGACATTATGGATCATGAAGAAAGTGTAGGTCTCTAGGTGGTTGTGTATTTGTCTACTTCATGTCCTCATTTTTCCTTACTTTAGCAATGCGATGAGGTTGCCCACTAGACCATCTTTTAGAGCTTTGCTCATTTTGGAAATGGCCTCATGTGTTTCATTCTAAAATCATTGCACAATAGATTTGTTCACTGCTCTCACACTCTACTTGAAGTCATGTGAGTAGAGAAAAAGCTTTAATAATGATGCATCATGGATGTGGGTGTGGACTGAATGTTTTTCCCCTACTCTAGCTTGGATCTCACACAACTCATTCTACCTAAAAAATTTGTAATGTATAAATTTATTATTAATTATTTTGGGATAAAAGCACAATCAGGTGTCACCTTTTAGGCTCATTAGCACAGCTAAATTATATTATTCTAACTAAAAAATAATATTGGTCAAACACATGGTCTAGCTAGATTCATTCTAGCTAAGTTAGATAAGTGTTTTAACTTTTCCAATTGGAAATGTCTATTAAATGCATTTTTTATACCACTTTGGGTCCAATTACCATAGAAATAAAATTATTTCAAAAAAGTGACGTTTCAATAACTCCTAATCTTTTTAATGATATTTTTTTTCAAATAAAAAGTTCCCTTTTGTAGAGATCAGAGTCAAGAATATCCTCATATAGATTTTATAGTGTTTTAATTAGACGTAGTATATTCTAATTAAAAAATATTGCAAGTATGTATTTTAACAGTCAAGGAGATGTTGATTGGGAGAAAGAAAAAAAATAGTAAATCATATTGAATAAATTTGAAAAACATATGGTGCACTAGAGGAGAGAGTCCTCTTCAAGAATCTATATTTCTTTTTTTTATTGGGATATATTTGTTATGAAAAGTATGGTAGGAGATGAAAACTGTTGATTTCAGGTGAGTTGAAATTTGAATTGTTATAAAAGAGAAAATATAGGTCACAATCCAATTTTTATTTCTTCATGCACTAGCTATATATGTAATCTATAACATATTTTGAAATTAGGAGGAAAAAAATTACATATCATTTTTTGGTGGGAACTAGACCCCTAATTTTCAACAGTTTTCAGCAACTGAAAATTCGTCTTTAAAAATTAGAAAAACATATCAATTCTTATTCAAAAAAATTATTAAAAATATTAATCATAAACTTTATCCATTTTAACACATTTAATTAGTTTACATCATCTTCAAATTTCAAACATAATTGTCATTTTTATACTATTGAAGTTGAACAACTTTGATTTTGTTAGTCTTTTCCTTTATAAAAGGGTGCCAACTTATTGTGATTTTACCCTTTGATTAGATAAGTACGAGAGGAAGGTGGCACTCATTCTAGTTTAGGCATCAAGACAAATGAGATGTACCAAAATGCTTAAAAAGATAAATTGCTAGGAGAAGAAAGCAATGAGATTCACAAGGAGTGAGCCTAACCTGAAGCTTTTGATAGGAGTGACTAACTAGTGGGAGACAAGGGTGTTGGCCCAAAATAGAGATTACATTTTCATGACCAACAAGTTTTCAAAGGAATTTCAAAAGCTTGAACGAACATCTTGAATTGTAAAAAACACATTCAAGGAAGGGGGCGAGAAGGAACCCCAAAATAGAGTACTTAAAAGCCAATTTCTAGCAAAAAATGAACCGGGAAGAAGAGAATTGGGATGGAATAAAGATTTAGTTTTAGAAAGAACAGAAGAAAGAGACTAGATCCTAAGGGAAAAAAAAACTAGTCTCGCCGAAAAAATGTGCCCCATAAGCGAGAAATAACCTTTCAGCTACATCCTTATATTCTGAAGGCAAGTTCCATTTTTGCCCTACTACAGAAGCCACCTTTATAGGATTAGCAACAACATAAAATTACAATCAAACCTCAACACCAACCTAGTTGGAAGATAGAGAAAGGCAAGAACCTGCTACTTTTAGGGGCCTCAACAATTCTACAACAATAACCACCTCTATAGGATCAACTACAACAAAGATCTCAATGTAACCTGCAGTACTAGCCAATAGGAAAGTCTAGATAAGGTGGAGACTCTTAACACCAAAGGGCTCCATCAAACCCAAGAGTGGTCTCCAACTCAATAGGTCGAGACACCAATAAGAGCTATAGCGAGGAAACAATCTACACATTAATAGGAGACTCAGTAGATACCCACCCAAAAAATCAATTGGGGGAAAATAAGAAGGGAGGACTACAAGCTCCCTTCAACCACCGAATCTGATCTCCTAACTTCACTCCACAATAAGATGGTTGCTAAAGAGTTCCAACTACGTTCCAAGGGGAATGTATGTGGAAATCCTTGGTGGGAAGGGTCATTGAGACTCCACCCCACATCCTCACATAACCCATAAAAGCATTGGCAATAGCATCAACATTCTCAAAACCACTCATAACAAAGTAATACACTCTATAGGCCACAAAGGCCAGAGGAAAGAGAACACCAGAAAGAGCTCCACTCACAAGCATGTGTTTGAAGACAACTGAACACTCAAGATCCATAGTAGGAGCAACAAATCTAGAAGTGGGTTCATACACAATGCAAACAACTAAACAAAGAGATAAGGACCCAACATCAACACCAACAATGACACCACACAATAGCTACACAACCAAGGCAAACCCAATTACCAATAAAGCCTTTAGTGAGAGTAAAGCACACATCCACCTAGACACCCCTAGTAGGGGACCCCTTAGAAGAGTCAATAGATAGGAGATCAACGGCCAAATGACCCTCCATAGACATAATCAGGGCCCATCAATAAAGCAACAAAAGCCCCAACCAAATGACAAATTGTGTTTAGCAAAACTCTAGGCTTTAGAGCCCACGCAATATACTTTTATCAACCACATGAATAATGCACATAGCCGCATAAACCCCTTAGAGTGAAATGCACCTCCCACACCCCACACAAGCATGCCAAGATTAGCAGATCTACATCTAGAGAAGCCTCATCATCATTCACTTCTTCCCCATCTACAACTCTATCACCATTTAAGATCCCAATGCCTCTTCCATTCCTGATATGATATTTTGTTACTGATTGTTTAACTTTTATACATTTGTTATTTAAATAAAGTACTCCATAAATCATTTCAAAAAATAAATATTACAATGTATATTTTGCTAATTATTAAACTTCCATTCCTAGGCTTTTTTTTTCTATTAAAATTTGTCTGCATGAGTTTTAGGGATTTTTTTTCAACTTTTTTTATTATAGGTTTTAGGGATGTTCATTGATTTGATTTGCTAACTTTCTTAAAAATATATTCTATTAAAATTTGTCTGCATGAGTTTTAGGGATTTTTTTTTAACTTTTTTTATTATAGGTTTTAGGGATGTTCATTGATTTGATTTGTTAACTTTCTTATTTATATATATATANTTTTTTTTATTTATATATATATATATATATATATATATATATATATATATATATAAGTTTGCTAATTTTACTTTACAAGCATCTAAAAATTATTTTAGTTTATTTACTTAATACAATGTATATTTTGCTAATTATTAAACTTCTATTTCTAGGCTTTTTTTCTATTAAAATTTTTCTGCATGAGTTTTTGGGATTTTTTTTTAACTTTTTTTATTATAGGTTTTAGGGATGTTCATTGATTTGATTTGCTAACTTTCTTAAAAATATATTCTATTAAAATTTGTCTACATGAGTTTTAGAGATTTTTTTTTAACTTTTTTTATTATAGGTTTTAGGGATGTTCGTTGATTTGATTTGCTAACTTTCTTATATATATATATATAAGTTTGCTAATTTTACTTTACAAGCATCTAAAAATTATTTTAGTTTATTTACTTATGAATTATCTTAAATCTGAATTAATGTATATTTTTTGTCCAAATCTATTTATCTAAAAATATTTTTTGTCCAAGCATTTCTGAACCCATTTAATTTATTTACTTGAACATTATCTCAAGTCTGAATTAACTTGTACTATTCTATTCACCTAAAATTATTTTGAATTTTTCCACCCACAATGAAATGCATTTCAGAGAAAAATCTGATTCAAATATTCTGAATCTCAAGTTATCTTAACAGCACCCATTATGACATATTTAATCTAAATCATAGTAATATAATATAAGTTTAAAGTTGCACACGTAAGACAAGGCAAAAGAAATTCTATTATGATTATTATTTAGTTTCTAGATTCTACCGTATAGGATTTTTTATTACATCAACATTTTAGATTACACTTCATAATCACAACATAAGATTAGAACTCATAATTTCATCAACCCCTAAACAAAATTGAGGTTTAGAAGTATTTTATAAAATGAGGTTTAGAAGTGTTTTATAAAATATTTTCTATGCGTGAGAGAACTAGTTTGGGATGCATGTAAAACCCCAAATTTAATAGCTAAAGCTATTTTACAAATTGTATCAGAAAATTCTACTTATATTTAGAGAGACAAACTTAAGCTACAATGTACTCAAAATTATGCACAATGAAAGAAAATTCTTGCAGATGCAAAACATTTTATTTTCGACCATAATTTGTGCACTTCACGTCCTGTCGATTTTAATAACTATCATACAATAAAATGGACCAGGGTTTGCTTAAACTCTTCTAATATGTACAAGCGATTGGGATAATAAAGAAACGAGAGTATGAAAAAATTCTTGTAGGCATTGCGATATATGCTCTTGCACCTCAAATAACTCCGCTACACATACCACTTAAAAATATAGTTAGATACTGTTAAATCTACCATTTTCACAAGATGTGGTTATCAGTTGGCTGCCAAATCACTGCTTGCCATCTAATTTAGCAGGAGGATCAATCCATTTGAGGTGCATCTCCAATTCACCTGTCTCAACATTACGGAGTCTTAGACACAGCTCCTGAACCATATTGCCATCAACATAACGAATACAGCTCTCTCTAGCAAGGTGGTTGTCTTTTGAGGGTACCAACTTGCGAATTTGAGTACTTGATGGAGTGCCCTTAAGAACTTTGCGCATCCTTACTGATGCTGCAAGAGGTTGCAGATCTATTTCTGCATCACCCATTTCATCATCTGCAGTGAAGGTATCTTTATCAAACACTTCCTGTTTCATCCAACAGTTATGATTAGACATTGACTTCTTTGATCTTTAAAGAGTCAATAAAATTCAAAACTCTCATTAAAAACAATTCATCCATCACATCCAACCAAAAGTTATGATTGGACATAACCTCCTTTATACTTTGGAAAGGCCACAAAAAAACAACATCAAAAAACAGTGAACATTTAAACCACAACATCCAACACTTATGATTAGACATCACCTCCATTCAATTTTGGAAAAGTTAAATTCAACAATTCTCGTCAAAAAACGGTGATAACATCCAACAGTTATGATAAGACATCACCTCCCTTGAACTTTCCAGACACCATAATAAAATTCAACAATTCTCGTCAAAACAACATTGGTCACATTTACAACCCCTACACATGCATGTATTATTCAATTCCTTGATGCATCCCACGATTTCAAAGACAAGTATTATGCCTTACAAAACATAGGTCATTTGGCTTCAGGATCCAAATTGTAACTCACTGTCAATGCAGAGGATTTGGAATTGATAAAACATTTCAATAGTTTATTAAACATGATAAGAATTTCAAAAGAACAAAAAGTTTATCTTTTGCACCCTTGATCTGCTGCAGCCTTCACCTGTACAGGTCAATTATAGGAGGGTATCTTCCTGACATAATGGAAAGGACAGCAAACATGTGATAATTTACAAGACATCACAACCCATGCAATTGTGGGGTATAACCTGTACCGTTTGATGGCAAGCATTGGATCATTACTCTGAGAGTTTAGTAAAACATGATATGATTGAAACTTTTGAAAGAATTAGAGAAATTCGTGACACTACGCATCAAATTAATTATGAACGCTAGCTACTAGCCATTGCATCTTACTAATGTACAGCAACACCTATTTTTTCAGCTATGTGCGGCTTTTTGCAAAATATTGCATGTAAAGATGATAATACGGAATATGGCAACATAAGCTCTCTTTAGCATACCCAACTAATTGACTGTGCTAATGGTTGCCTACTTATGTTTATTTTAAGCCTATCTGATTTTCATGAGGAATGTGGTGATCAGTCTTAATCCTGAGCCACTGTACTCCAAATTAACCCAATGAATTTTCAAGCCTGAGGCCAGCGTTGGTGTGGAAAGAAAATATGCATGCCATGTTAGCTATACAGATTTGTATTTTGTTTTTGGGATTGACGCCAAAAAAATTTAAAAACATTTTTTTAAAATTAGATTAAAAAAAAATTGAGAAAGGATAGTTGTTTGGAAAACATCTTCTGTATCAAGTTTGTGACTGCAGAGGATAGGATTATAAGAGTAAGGAACACAAGGTGTTCATTTTGAAAAGTTTAACAAAAAGTGAGTTTCCTACAATTTGCTCAAAAGAGTACGAACATCTTTGGGTGCCTGAAAGGTTTGCTAAGACAAGTTTGTATTTTTGGCTTCCATCACTAATACAGAAGTCACCAGAAGAGATGGCACAACTATTACATGCATATTGTGAATTTCAAATTTAAGAGGAAAACGTGCTAGCAATTCGTTAGTGTAGAGATGCAGTTTCATCAGTTTGGTACCAATAATGTTTAATTGTATGGGAACAGCAATGGGTTGTCTGTTTGCTGTCAGGGTAATTAGAAATGTATAGCTGCGAACTCAACCAGCAGGCTGCAGGCTGTACACCCAACCGATAGCACTTATGTTCCATTTTCTTGTGTTTTTGGTCTTTCAGTGTTATGTGTTTCAGTTATCTCATATATATACACATGCACACACACGCATTCTGTTAGGGTGTAACTTCCCTGCAATCTCTTCTTTCCTTTCCTTGCTATTTTCTAGCATTAATTTTAAGTATATTTCTAAATTTGCTGACGAATTTCTAGATCATGATGCAGCCCTGAACAATATAAACAAAATCTCTTTCATACCCACACAATTGCTACTGACAAATTTCCAGTTCATGTTCCAGCCCTGAATAATATAGATAAATCACACACACATTGCACATACACAAATCTCTCTAACACGGACATTGGGCATACACAAATTTCTCACACACAGAATTGTTGCAGACAAATTTCCAGGTCATCTTGCACCCCCTGAACAATATAGAAAAAACAACACACGCTTGGCTGACAAATTTCTAGGCCATGTTGCAATACTGAACAAAATAGACAAGTCTCTCTCATACACA
>MU224545.1:2421138-2449014 GCA_018584345.1 Thuja plicata
ACGATTAGGCTTAGGTTAGGGTTTTGGATCTGTATGTTACCTCCCCTCTTTACCATTGAGATGAATATTTATGGGCATGCTCACTCTTGCCAATTCAGGGAAGACGATGCCCTGTACCTGCAATCCTGTCATCAAAGAACACACATGTACATGCATAACATAATATCGCA
This sequence comes from Thuja plicata, assembly GCA_018584345.1. Classification (NCBI taxonomy): domain Eukaryota; kingdom Viridiplantae; phylum Streptophyta; class Pinopsida; order Cupressales; family Cupressaceae; genus Thuja; species Thuja plicata. The sequence goes on from MU224545.1 coordinate 2,421,309, forward strand.
ATCAATGATAGGGATCGGTCGAACGTGTGGATCTTGCCGAAGCAAGTAACTACATCTCCGTCCTCTACCACAACAACACATCAACAAGTACATTCACATATAATACAACCATACACATGCAAGTATGGGGTAAGTATATTATAAACTGAAATCGACAAATAATAATCAACAAGATAACATCATCACATATATCTATGCATAAGGTAAAATCATGACATCATAAAACAAGTATCATCATCAAATGAAATAATATCCACTCACATGAAATGTGGCCTAAAAGAATTTGGCTAAACAACTGAAATCGATGCCTAAAGAGTACGACATCCTAAACTAAAAAGCAAAACATGAGTGGGTATTACATGACTCATAGACACGTGTCAACATTTTATCACACAACTCCCTAATGGTCTAGACCCAACCTTCGAATATCATATTTAGAGTCTTGGATCAAGACTTCATTATGGCATTTAACTTGATTGATGACCCCATATGTAGCCTTGAATCTCATTTTCCAAATTCAAGATTAAACATGGGCTCAAGTTGACTTGCTTCCAATTAGTCAATTCTTACTAACTAATGCACAAAATATTCAAATTCCACAATATATTGGCATATTAAAGGAAAAATCCTTGGATGATTTTAGAATTACACTCATATGCATCTATTAACATCATTAAATCAATTTAGCATTATAAGAACATTGCATCAAGATTTGCAATCATAAGGATATGCATAGACATTTACATTATGCTCAGTGTGTCTTCAAACTTGTTAGAAATACTGAATCAATCAAGGGGCTTGACTAAGACATACTTTTAAGTACCACCATTTTCACATACATAGAGGTGAACATGAATCTATAGAATAGAGATCCCATGTTTAAGACCACACAAAAGGTTTAAGGCTATAGAAAGAGGTTTGATGCCTCAAGTGCAAGGTTGAATCAAACTAGAGAGAAGGTAACTTTCCAGTCTATTAAACCTTAACAACCATTGTTCTAATGGTGAAAACTAAAGTTGGATCAAAGAGCATGCACTATAATAGATTTTTTACTTATTACATATATGGTCAAGTAGTCTTTGTTAGGCATTATGGTTCTTTCCAGAATTGTAGTCATATTCTAGCACTAGAGTCTTGGCCAGTAATCAAATATAAGCTAGAGTTTGGTCCCTACCTGACATTCCAAAGACTCAAAAACTAAAAACATGAAATAGGCCACAAAATGATAAAAACAATCAAAGAACCAATAAGGTCTAAACACTTGACCTTTCCTCACACTAGCCCACACACAAGGTCATGTTGAATACACACCGAATGTTGGGAGGGGGGCTAAATCAACATAAACAAAACCCCTTACTTATAAAATCAACCATCATTGCTATCCACCACACTACTTTCTAAGAAAATAATGAACTAAAATACTCAACACAACAACACCAAGATTTGTATATGTAGAAAACCTAAATTGGGAAAAACTATAGTGAGCAATTTCCCACAAAGATAAATCACTGATATATTGTCCAATTACAAAGGTATTAGGAGCTCACTGCTCCATATATATAACCAAGGGCTTACTACCTATACAACATTAAATATAGATGGGAGCCCACTGCTCCGAACTTGCAATAGAGACTCACTACCAAAGTAGCAAGATACAATAAATAACTTGTGCACCTAAGACACACTGTCCTAGGGACAAGGTACAAACAAATATTCACAATTGATAAAGACCAATTCTCTTGATAACAGTTGTCCTGTACAACTCTATCAACTTCAACAAACACATTGTCACTATCTTTGCTTCTTTGCCACAGTCACAAAATATCAGTCTCACCAACTAAAATTCTAATCTTTTGAAATTCTGCTTATAGATATTCACTTGCTCACTCACAACTCTCTTACATTTTTCTAAAACTCATACTATACTTATATACAAGATAGGTCATTGGAATTTCAACAAGGTTGGCCAAGAAAAAAACATATTACAATTAAGTTATAATTTGACCATGTCAACAACAAATTACAATAAAGTCCATGCTAAAAGCATCCAGACCAAAACATAGGTCAAACATAACATGAACCCATCCAGATAAGAGATAAAAATTAAATGTAATACTCAAACCAAAAATATGAAACATGATCCACTCCAGGAGAATGAGGGACCATGAACACATTTTTTTACTCAATTGATGGAGATGATGATGAAGACCGAGATCATAGGTATACAAGATTGTTGAAATAATTAGATTGGTTGTTATTTTATCATTGATGTCAAGAAATTTATTTATGGTTCATATTGAACTGCCATATCTTTTGAAGATGAGTTAATTGAGCATTTAACAAAGATCAGACAAGGATAAGGTATTATTGAGATAATTTTTTTCTACTTTATCAAGTCAGTAAAGCAGATTGGTGAAATCGGTAAGCTAAATAGTTAAGTTACTGAACAGAAAGAACTCTATCGATAAAGGGTTGTGTAAGTCAGTCAAGACACTGAGACATTGAGGCATCGAGTAGTGCATGTTAGTTACTGAGATGAGAATTAGTTACCGAGTGGAACAGTTGTTAGAAATAAACATAAGAATGCATTTAATGGTGAGCCACAGTGATCTGGAAGATTCCAAGGATGAAGAAGTTAGTTACAATGTCTACACATAGGAAAATTCAAGGTAAAAATCTATGGTATAGATTAAGCAGAAAAAGTGATGGTTTTACTTCCAAGAAAAGTGCAAGTTTCGAGGTGATGCTGGAGCAGTTCATCGAGTATCAAAATAATTGAATCAGTTTAAAAATTTGATCTAACGGCTGAGAGTGATTGAAGGTAAACCTAATCAAGGAGATTAAGAGGCAAAAAAAAAGTCTATTTAAAGGATGAATTCAAATAAAAAAGGGTTGGAAAGTTGAAGTGTTGAAGTACTACTGAGTGAATTAGTGAAGAGAAAAGAGGTGTAAATATGATTCTAAAGCAGGGAAAACTTTGGATCTATATGATCATTACATTGTTCAAAAAATATCCTCCTAAATTCATCCCAAGAACTAATTGAAGCATCTGGAAAACTCTTGTACTAGTCCCTTGCATCCTCTGTGAGGGATTGCATGAATAATTTCATAAATATGTCCTCATGTTTGACGTCAAAGTTATCCATGACATTTTAAAATTCTTTGATATGACTCTCTCTTTTCATGGAATTATTTCCAATGAATCTAAGGACAACATTCCTTAATTCATTTTTTATGTCATGAGGGTATCCGCATACTCCTATAAATTCCAATTGTTTGTATCTACCCACATTCATAGGGTCTCATGCAAAGATATTTTGTCTTTGATGTGGTTGGTACTATTGTATTTGACCTTGTTGGCCCTATTGATAATGCTTGTGATTTTGATCTACACCATTATACTGATAGTTATGAGGGGGATTTTTTTGATGGTGTGGTTGGTAGTGTACATGGGGGATTGGTTTGACATGATGATCATATTGGTATGGTCTATATTGATATCCTTAATCGAATTGATGATATGGATTATCGGGTTTCGTTGATACTGTGGGTATCCATTTTGTATGGTATTTTGATTATATCCATCATATTGGGTGTTATAGCAAGGTCTATTAAAACCTAGATTATTTCCACCCGTCACTCTTTTTGTTGCATGTAAAATAATTTTGGGCAGATGTGGGACTTAAGTTTCCCTCCTTGGCATATCTACTTGAGCATGCCTCCTTTTATCCTGATCAGATCCCTGAGAACTGTGTACTTGTGGTCGCTAATGTGCAGGAGTGGCATTAATATCATCATTTTTTTCTTCATTATTGTTACTTGGTATACATAATTTGGCTATAAAATTTAATGTATCTTGGTTCAATATGTCACTTTTCTCAATCAATTTTAGCTTATGCATTGTAGAAAGTAAACCTTGTAACTGATCTTGTAATTGTTGTTCAATGTGTCCTCTATGTTTACCTAGGTTGGGCACATTTATTTGAATATATTTTGAGTGTCTACTTGATGTTCCCAGAGAGACAAATCCAAGAGGGGAATTTAGCGTTCTTTGTCTGCTAGAGTTATGTTAAGACTCTTCCCATTGGCTTCTACACATTCTCTCCTCATAGTCCTTATTTGCATGAGTTAGACTCATTTGTTCCTCATAATGTCTTTGAATGTCTTTCTATGATTATGAAGGGAAATATTCATTATTGATGAAATCCTTGAAGAATTTATCACTAGGTTCACCTTCTTTGTCATGGAATTTTCTTTCCTTTTCAAAACCCATTGAATTATTTTCAGGACTACATTCTTGTGTTTCTTTTTTTGTTCTATTTAGGTTTTTTCCTTTTATAATTTAGTTCCAATTGTTCAATAGGACGTCATTGTCTTTGAGATCTGCTACCAAGCATACACCATTGAGGTTTTGACAATTTTAACCTCAAACTTCTATTACTAACTTTCTTATTGCTTCACAAGCTATGTCAGGCCTTATGATTAGGTTCAATAATTAATTATGGCCAACAAATGGGATTGATCAAAGTGATCACCCTCCCATGTGATTAAGTTTCTTCTAGACCAAGGAAGGTACACCTTTAATGTTTTAAGCGGGTTATAATTTTGATTTACTTGTATCTTCTTTGTTCTATCCCTCACTGGCATAAGGTGAGAAATGTGAAACTGAATTAAATCCTATTTCCTACACCTACTCCTAAAACTTGAAATGAAATGAGATTTTTGAATGGAATAAATTTATGCTATAGTAATATGTTCAATGCCTTCCTCCATTGGGCAATAGAGTCAATATCTTGCTTCTTCAACAATTTTGCATCACCTAGTTAGACAATTTTTGAATTCATACCTTGCATGGTTGTTAGCTATTTAATTCCTGGTACTTTGCAATTTATTTTAATATACAAATAGTTGACCTAATCTCTCCTTGAGAGGTGTAAGTAAAATTTCACTCAAAGATACAATAATCTCTTTGACCCAACCCAAGATACCCTTGATTTTTAGATTTATATAATAACGCAAACACCAAATATTACAAAATCAAAATAGCCTCTTGCTACTTTAGCCAGAATAACAAGTGAAATGATAATTAGAAAGCATTAAATTTGATTTATTGCACCATAGAGGAAAAGAAATGTTTATACATAATGCTTTTTATAATGATATACTACAATTGATTCCTCCTCTATCCCTCAGTCTTGATTTCACTTTTATAATCTCAAGGCAACATTTCAGACCGTCACAATCTTTATAAAAAACCCACTTAGCTATATTACCCTAAAACATTTAACCACTTTATTATTATTTATCCTAATCTTCATATTTTATCTCTATGGGTAGTATTAACACTAGGGAAAAATTTAGTGGTGAATATTCACCATTTGGCGAATCTCTCATGTCCACAACCCTAGATTTGGCAAATATAATGTGTAAATCAGGTTGTCCATGTTGCCCAGACTTTATGAATATTGGGTCAAATTCCTAGGCTCATCGCCTATTGGTTTATGTATTTTTATCCTTTTCTATCACAATATCACCAATCAAATTAATTGTTGGACACTATAAATTGAAACATTTCGCCTACAATTTCCAAAGCTTGTCATAATTGACAACCATATTCGCCAATATGTGGTTGATATTTAAGGTTAGGGTACATGTTAAGTGACATGTGTCTCTATTTTGGAGACTTTCAATGAAACTTTATGACTTTGAAAACTTTGTCCTGAAATAGATTTGATGTGTGTCTATTTCAGAGACTTTTGGGGCAATCTTTGTGTCCTTTTAAATCTTGGACCGAAACAGTATCCTGCCATCCATTTGGGATCATCCAACGTTATAAAAAGTAGGGTTGGTTCTTGTTAAAAGATATAAAATTAACTCACAAAACCTTAATAAAATAATAAAATTCATTACCCTAGACCCTGTCTTGGGGGCGTTGCCCCCAAACCCCCGTCGAATAATAATGGTTTCTTAGTATGTGTGCCTGTCACCGCACTTTTTTTCAATAATGAAAGATTTGCCAAGATTTTATAGAATTTTTATATAATTAAAAAAAATTGCCAGTACAAATAAAAAAATTTCCATTCAAATTAAATTTTTTTGCCAACAATATTAAATTCCCCCCCCCCCCCCAAAATAATGGAGGATTCACTAGTATTTTACACCCTTTCCCAGAAGGGGATTTCTTAAATTTTTCCCCGATTAACACATAAGAATTCATTTCATTACAAATCATGATTTGAAATCACTTGATTAGGCTATCCTTGGGGAATGCTCTTTGTTAAAAATGTTCATTCATGAGTGAATACTTTCACTCATAAAAATATGTCATGTTGTATCCAAAAAATGTTTTATTTGGCCTTCATTAAATTTTTAAGGATACATGAAGCCTCACTTTTATCTCTTGTGATTTTATAAATTTCCTCATAATTTCTCTTCTTGAAAATATTCTCATGATTATCTTACTCCTTCCTTCATGAGAAATTATCTTCTTTTATTTGAGAATATTTTTTCTCTCTATTTGCACAATATTTCACTCTGTCAAGAGGATAGTTAGCTTCTTATTTACATTTTACTTATGGGAAAAACATATTCCCCTCTTACCAATGAATTTCCCATATGTGTACTTACAAAATCTTTCATTTGCTGGTAGTTTCATACTTGAATTTTTGTATGCATGTTTTCATTCAACCTTATACAGGTTCTAGGTAAATATAATTACCCATTCCAAATATTTTATGCTCTTATAATTTCTTTGATAAATATGCATAATTTTTACACACCTCTCAATTTTGAAAGTTTTCTTCATTTTAGGTTAACGCTCATCTTCATCGGAGAGACATACACATATCAACATAATACTTTATTTGTCCCTTAGATTTGATTTGTCTTGCCGATATGTTTCAACTTAGAATTTTTTATCAAACCCATTTTATGCATAATACTTTTAGGGCCCGTTTGGTTGGGGAATTGAAAAATAATGCAAATCATGGTTATCTATACCCTGGTTATGCAAACCCTGGTTATGCTTTTTTGGGACTGTTTGGTTTCCCTGGAAGATGGATTTGTAAATCCACATTCCAACAGTTAAATCGACGCAGTTCTCCGGACCCGACAAGATATATAAAAAAATTTAATCATGCAAACCTTGGAGTGCATTGGACCCGACGACAAAGTTAAAATGGCTTTAATCTCTATGAAAACCATGGAGATGAAAGTCATTCCACCTCTTTAGCAAGAATTTGGACATCCACATTTTTGCACAAATGGGGATTTGCAAATCCATATTCGCATTCAATTTAGAGGTCACCAAACAAGGAATTGCACCCCATAACCAGGTTATGGGCTGCATAACCCGGTTATGGGGTGCAACCAAACATGCCCTTAAGCTTTTATGTTTCATTTCTAGCCAAGAGAATGTCGTCAGGAGTTGTGGAACGTTGCTTCATGCTTGCTATTCATTTTTTGTGTATCCTATATTTATGACAACCATGAGACTATAATATTTTTAGGCATTAAATGAAAAATCTCACACAAGCTTCCCAATTATAATTCATTACAAAATCTCTCTTGATGAATATGTTTTAATATATGTCCACACACTATTCAATAACTTATATAGTGGCACAAATAGGGATAATATTGTAGGGTTGAGGAATTTGGTTTTATATTTTTCCATTGGAATTGTTTGAAAGTTTAAAATCATTTTTACCAAATTTATTATATGAATGTTAGCAAGCATTGCATTTCATGAGGTGACATCTCTTCTGGTGTATTTTGTCAAGCAACCTTCCTTCCTTATGTATGTCTTCACATTTTGCATACATATTTTCCAGGGTAGCTATGGATACAACATTATAAGAAATTAGTAGCTGTTTCTATAGTAATCTTTGCTAGAAGAAGAAAAATCAGATAGTTTGTAGAGAAAAATAGAGTATACACAAAGCATTGTTTTATGAAAAAAAACTCAGAATCTCCAATCGTATTCATTGACTAAAAAGAAAATCCAACATTATAATATAAATCACTGTATGAGGAAAAAGAAAATTATAGTGAAAGATTAGTTAAACTAAAGATTACAAGAGCAATTCCAAAGAAGATTGTACGAGCAGTAACTGATCCTGAAGTTACAGAATAAGAATGCCTTAACATCCAGTCATAAACCATGGGTTGGGATTAACTATTACATGCAGGGGTTTGAAGTTGGAATTAACTACTACTCCAACACCCCCCTTAATTATAACTAAGGAAAATTAGTAAGAGGTAAAAACCCAATGGGAACAAACCCCCCCTTCAAAATTGATGCTAACAAAGGAAGATAACTACTATGCTACAATTTCTTTCACCCCACAAAATTACACTGAATCTATTGTTGGCATATGGAGAGATTGTTGGCATAACTTCTCTAGTTAATAAGGAATTTAAGTGAAGTTAATAAAAAGGTTAGATCAGTTATAGAGTTTTTCATTGATGTAAAATAGTAAAAGAAACAAAGTATTAACTATCTAAGAGAAGGAAGTATTATCAGCATAACGAGGTTAGCTATCGAAAGCCGACAACTATCAGTTAAAAGAGAAAATTGTTATTTATAATTTTTAAATTATGTAGATGCTCAAATGGAAATGTCATGTGTCTTTGTAATGCGTAATTATGTGGTGTCATTTGACACTTGTATTGTGTACATGTGGAAATGACATGTCCACTTGAGGATTGGATGGAAACCAACCTAGGAAAGTACCATATAGAATCCCCATGTGAACCCCTTGGTTAGGGAGCTTAAGGGAAGGTCAAATCACTTAAATTTCGTAGGTGAGTTTAAGGTGGGTTTTTGGGGGGTTAAAATGACACCCAAAGTTGAGTTTGGGTCATTTTTGGGGAGCCCACTTGGTATACCTATGGGTAAGGGTAATTTTGAACCCTAGGAAAACTCATAGTTGACTTTGTGACCCTTCCAATAGTTGGATTTTCAAGATGGGCGAAAATAAACTTTTGGAATCATGGTCTTGGTTAGACAACCCTCCATTAGGATGCAAATACTTTATCAAATTTTTGAGCCACCTTTTCTAAGACCCATTTTTAGTAATCTTGTAACAGGATTTTCTAAAGGCCAAACCAATAGGATACTTATCTTATTCCAAGAGAATTGTGGGGAATGTGTAGAGACCTTTTTAGTGGAGACCCTCCAAGGTTGGGAGTTTGAACACCCACTCTCTATCTTAGAGACTTGCTAGAATTAGTGGAGTTTTGGAAAGGAATGACTTGGTCAAAAGGAGATCTTCTTCAAACTCTTGCCTTAAGCTTGGATCTAGGTTGGTGGCTCTCTACTCTTGTTTCTCACAATGTTAATATGCAAAATTGTTGTAGTAGGATTGTGCAAGCTTGTTTGAGTGTTGTAATGGAAGTCATGTTTGTATCTCTTGTTGCCTTGTATTTTTTCTTTTTGTTGTGTTGTAAGTGTTGTGCATGGGAGTCTCAAGGAACACTCACCCTTGGGAGGGAAGAGTAACCTTGGGGGTGAAGGGATATTGGACAACCTTTGGGTGTAGAGTCTCTTCTCATGGAGAAGAGGGATAAACATGGAGTATGGGCTCTACGAGACCTTTTTTTGTTGATGCATTTGGGTGTCATAAGGGTGGTAACTATAGATTGTTTCCTTGGGGGTCATAAGGGTTGTAGATGTGTATATGGAGAGTTTTTTTGGTATTGTATTGGAGCCTTGAGAAGGCATTGAGATTCTTGGTTATTTTGGCTTTCTCTCCATAGGGTACTTGGTCCACCTTCACCCCATTTTTAGGGTCATTGTGAGACCCATTGTGAAGCCTTGGTTGGGAGCATTTGTAAGTTTTTGTTGCAAATTGACCATTGGCTCGAATGATTGTATCTTGTCTATACTTGGTTCCCCAAGCTCGGGGGTGGCCTCTTTGAGGCCTAGGCTGGGAGGTGAGCATCCCATGGTCAAGCTCAAAATTTATTTGCAGGTTCTCATGTTGCTTGGAGTCTTGGTGGAAAGAAGGAAAAAACTTAGAAATGGAAGATCTTGTTTAAATGCACCTTATGTGTTTGTAATAACCTATGTGGCAAGGTCTTAGTATCAAACCATTATTGTAAAAGAAAACGAGATGTATTTGTAGTTTTTGTAAAGTATAGTGGCTGGAAATTTGTGTGTAACCGCTATTTGAACTTTTAATGTACATGAAGTGATTTTGTAGAGGAAAAGTTTAAGAGCATTTATATTATTCCATATTTTTTGGAGGTTAATAAAAGTTGATTTTTCTTTCATTTACATGCCTTTGTAAATATGAAGATATAAGTTTGTTATTAGTAGTTATTTGAAGAACTATGCTTTCAAAGGAAACATAGAAAAGAAAACTGTCTATGTAAGATGTTGATTGTGAATAGTTTAGTTGCTTTCAATACATAAATAATAATAAAAAAACTATGAAAATTTTGATTATTTTTATAACAGTACATCTGAAAGTTTATCCTTTTCTCTAGTCTTTAAATTGAAATGAATTTTTTTTGAGCACATGAGAATCATGTTGCTAGATTTATTGCCATCATAGAAGAATTTCAAAAAGAGTAATGTATTTTAAATTCTGATTTTTAGAAAAAGTAGATATAGGCCTAGTTATGTTATTTGTAAATAAACCATTAAGACACTTTGTAATTAGTTAGTTACCTTAAAAAGGTCTCATTGGAGAAACTTATAAAACTTAAATGCATAAGCACATTGATGTATAACTACACGTTTAGGTTTTCTTATATCTGATATGAACATATATGTTGGTATTAGAAGTAAACTTGAAAATTCATACATACATTTATATACCCAAATGCGTGTATATATATATATATATATATCTTTTCTTTTAAATATAAAAAAGACAATCTAATAATATTTATATATATATATATATATATATATATATATAAGTATATATCTTTGCTTTTAAATATTAAAAAAACAATCTAATAATATTTAAACAGATATATATATATATATATATATATATGCTTTAAACAATAAATAAAATGTAACATAATTAATATAATAAAATAAAATAACATTTTTTTTCTATTAACCATAATATATATAACTTGAAAGAGAGTTACATCAAGATCGAGAGTTTACATCATCTTAAAATTACAAACCATACAGTGTCCCATATATACGTAGGGAATACCAAGTATTGAACACCTTACATACAAAAAGAGGCCATTACATTATCGGAAAATCAAAATGGAACATATAGCGGCTCTATCTGGGGAACCAAGTCGTCCATGGCCGCTGGTGATCAGCCCATATGAGGCGTCGGTCACCATGGAAAATGAGGTTGTAGGGGTTGGAGAAGTAGGCCTCCCATGGAAGCGGAGGAATCTCTACTACAGGCGGAATGTAGATAGCATCATTCTTGGCTAGCTGATCAACTGGAGGCTATGGATGTGGGAATGACCCTGCAAAGTCACTGCTGGTGCTCACCTATTCTTCTACAACTACTGTTTCCTACTCTACTACAGTTGTGGTGCCCTGGTCGCCTACTCTCCCTGTGTCTCCTGTATCAACCTGTGGTTCTGCTTCCTTACCCTAATTTTGGATCTGTTGAAGCATCTGCCCAATAGTGATGTCAAAGTCAAACTCGGTGTCAGCTCTGGTGGTCATGTTGTACGAGATCTTCTCTCTATCTAGGACCTCTCTGATACCTCGCACCACTCTTAATGCTTTGTGCTCTTTCACCTACATAACCATGGTGACCTGCAATGAAACATTAAGGGTGACGAGCCTCCGTAGAGACTCAGTGAGAGAACAATTTCTACTATTGAACATATTATCATTCCTTAATTTCTAGATATGCCAGAGTACATGAAAAGAAATTGAAGCCCATAAACTATTGTAAGCACTGTTCAGACCTAACAAGGAACCAGAAATAACATTGATAACATAGAAGTTGTGGTTCAGTTTCATGCCAAAGAGATTCCAAAGGGTAGATGCAAACTGGCAATCAAAGAAGATGTGAAAGATGGTCTCGGGAGCAGAGCAAAAGGAACAAGGGAAAGGTTCTTCAGAGGTTGACTTAATGGCCAGCCTATGTAGAAGGAATCACCACATAAAACATAGGATTTTGGGTTCTGCGGGGGTGTGCCAGAGTTTGCTTAGGTATTTAATCCAAGTGTTGGGGTCTAGGCTCAATTACCATTTGGTGTTAAGGTGGTCAAAAATGTCTTCTGTGTTTGCAAGCATTCTGTAGACAGTCTTAACTTTGGTTTGCAGCAGAGGGGTTCCATCCTTCCACTTGACGAGGTCCATCTTGTCTAAATCCACCGAAGTGTCTCTGGGAGATTAAGGGAGGAGCATGCATCTTTGACAGTGGTGAAGGTTCTCCAATGGGAGAAGGGAAAGTCATACCTAAAGGAAATAAATCCCCATGGGATAAGGTTCTCATCCTCAATGATGTTGGACAAGTAGCTAATGCCCAGAGCATTCCATTTCTTTGTTGAACACCCCTGTAATTGAGCTAATGGTATGTCTCCTTTAAAGATATTCCACCGTATGGATCTTTCTCCACAGATATTTAGAAGGTGATCAAGGAGGTTGCCTTCTAATAAGCATGGTCTAATATACTCCCATCCCTTCCAAATGGATTGGAAAACCTCAGATCCTGCAATTGTGACCTAGAATTTCCCTGCCATTAGGTCAATTAGTGGAATTTTTTTTCCATTATCTAGCCTAGAATGGGTTGCCTCTTCTAATGTTGTGTCTCACCAAGATCTTCCATGGTTCATTACCTTGGGAGGCTTTGGCAACCCACTTAACATCTAGAGCACTACCTTGCCTCCTGAGATCTTTCAGCCCTAGGCCCCTTGCTCGGTAGATCTAGTGCACCAGTACTATCTCACCGCATGAGCTTTATTGTTTCCTTTGCCATCTAACCAGAGGTAATTCCTGATTGCTTTCTGTATGAAGTCAATCTGTCCTTGGTTAAATAGTTAGGTTGAGGGGTAGTATATGGGATAAGTAGCCAGAATCTTTTGACACACCTGAGACCTACCTGCCAACAATAGGTATCTGTTATTCCACTTCTTCAGATTTTCTTCAATCTTGCTTTTAACCCAACTCCACATGTTCTTAATATCCGCTCTTACAGAGAATGGAATTCCAAGGTACCCGATCTAATGGAGAGGGCCCCCCCAAGTAAATCCATATTGATTACACCATCCCAAAGGAGACTCCACCCAGCCTAGTAGGGTTGACTTAGGTATGGACACCTTTCTGCCTGAGGCTAGATAGAATATGTCCAATTTGTCCATGAGGCATGTGAAGTTACCCTCACTCATCTCCACCATGAGGGAGGTGTCATAAAAAAACTAGATTTTTAAGAGTTCTTCCTCATTGGGTAAGAGAATTCCCTTAACTTTTGGAGATATAGAATTATCCCTTAAAATATAATATAAGGAATCTTCTGCTATCAAGAAAAGGACTGGAGCCTGAGGGCAGCCTTGTTTTATGGATCTGGTTAGTTGGAATGGTTCAGAATTCTCTCCATTCACTTCAACCATTGTAGTGTCCCCATTCATTAGTGTCAAGACCATCCTATTAAATTCTTTACGGAATCCCAAAGCTTCTAGCATTGTCATAATGAACTGCCATTCTATTTTGTCATAGGCCTTTTCATAGTCTATTAAAATAATATTGATCTATTGTCCAGAGAATCTTACCCATTCCATAGCCTCCCAACAGGTAATGAGTTTCTCCAATATATATCTACCTTTTACGAATCCTATTTGGGTGAGGCTGATAACTTTGGGTAGGATATCTACCAGCCTCCTAGCTAGAACTTTGGCCAAGATTTTGTATCACACATTCAGCAGGGTTATGGGTCTCCTATTCTTTATTAGGGTTTTATCTCCCTCCTTAGGGATAAGCTTAATGCATCTAGTGTTGATTTCTATCCCCAGGGAGCCAATATTGATAGCTTCATTGTAGACCCTCAGAAGATCCTAGGCGATCCAATCTATGTTGCACTTGTAGAACTCAATAGGTAGCCCGTCAGGACCCGGGGCCTTGCCATTACTCATATGCCCAATGGCTTCCACAATCTCTTCAATAGAGAGGGGTCTAATCAGGGTTGCTACATCATCTATCTTGAGAGAGGGAGGGATAATGCCCTTAATCCTATTTCTCATTTCACTCATCTCTATTCCCGAGTCCTCTGAGGTGAACATGTGGGAATAGTAATCTACAAAGGCTTGGAGGATGCCTTCTTGGGTTGAGAGAGTAACCCCTTCTTGGAATATGTAGCTAATACTATTCTTACCATCCTTAGCTTTTAGTAGGTGGAAGAAGAATTTGGAGCCTATGTCCCCTTCCTTGATCCAGTTGGCCCTGGCCCTAACCTTAGCTCCATTGATCTTATATTGCTGCAACTTTCTAAGCGAGTCTCTAGTACAAGCTAGGATACTACTTTCTTCTTCATCTGTAGGGTTCCTCTGGCTTCTCAATTCTGCATGGCAGAGCTCCTTCTACAACTCTGTCTCATTTCTTCTAGAGTCCTTAGCCCACTTCCTTCCAACCACTTGGAACATTGTTCTCCAACTATTGGTGCACTAGTTCCAACAATCAATGGCACTCTATTTCTTAGCCACTCCATAGTTGAACCATCTAATCAAGAGGGTGGCATCTTTGATATTACCACTCTTTAGCATTGAAGTGTTAAGAGAAAAGGATTGCCTACTCCTCCTAGGGGATGGGCATTTCCCCAATTGAAATAGCGAAGTGACAACATGATGATGATCCGAGAGGGAATAAGGTACCACCTTGATGCTTTCACCACCTGCCTCCTTCTTGAAACTAAAAAAGTCCTTATTAGCATAGACTCTATCCAGCCTACAGTAGATCCTCCTATTGCCCTTCTAGTAGTTAGACCAGGTATGCCATATACCATTGTGTTCCTTCTTCTGACCTTCTAGTGGGTCAAACAGCATAAGCTTGCTGGTCATCTTAGACAAGAAGAATTTCTCATTTCCTTTCCAATCCATTCTAGAACCTCCTCCCTTATCCTAGGGGGATTCAACCATGTTGAAATCTGCTGCAACCACCCATGGTATATCCTTTAGCTTACACATCCAATCCCATAGCTGGATTCTGTCATAGTGATCATTTGATGCATAGACTGAGCAAACCCCGAACTCTGCATTGCCATCCTTAAATCTCACCCAAAAAAATCTATCGCATGGGGAACATCCCTAGTCAGATATTTTTTTGGCCCATCTGGGGTGGATAAGGATAACTCTCCCCCATTTACCTCTCTGGTGATGGGTGAAGATAATCCTGGCTTTAGGCCAAATACATTTAAAGGCTACCTCTAGAGAGAACCTGACTGCTTTGATCTACTGAAGTAGAAGGAAATCAAATCCTTTTTGCATCCTGATGAATCTCTTAACTACATATTTCCTGTCAGGGGATTCAAGACCCCTCACATTCCACATTGCAAGCTTAAATTCCATGTCCAGACTAGGAATCTTGTTCCATAGGATCTTGAAAGCTCTTAAAACAATTAGGGAGGGTCCTCTTTTGAATCTTCAAGGGCTTGATACTAGAGGAATTATTGGGAGGCCTACCTCTCTTCTTTTTGGCCAGGGGGGACACTCCTCCATCAAGGGGTACTCCAGTATCATTCTTGATCTTCGGGTCAGACTCCTTGGTAAGGGGTTTCCTGATCTTCTTCTTGGATTTGAAGGTAAAGCCCGGGGACTCCTCTGCCACTCCTTCAATTATGGCCAACTCCATCCCTTCAACCTCCCCTTCTTCCAACTCACCACTCGAGCCACAGGAGAGGGGAGTAGGATGGTCTTCAAGCCCAATCAAACACTTCTCATTTGAGATTGGTGACTTTTAGGGAAATACTTCTGGGGCCGGGGGGGCATGGATCACTATGAGGGAAAACTGATTGAGTTTCTCCTCTTTATCATATGCCTCTCTGATGGCATCTAGGGTACTAGATGGGCATCTCTCTTGGGGTCCCTCTGCAATCTGGTGAGAGCGTTTGGGTGAGACATCTCTGACGTCTGTACACGAGTAGTTAGGATCTCTCTTCTTAAGGGCTGAGATTTTCTTAATCTTGTTAAGAACAATTTGTTGTGCATTAAGCTTACGGTTTTTGAATCCTAAGTCCTTCAGTTTCAATCCAAAGTCCAGGTTTTCTACAACAGGTGGCTCAAGAACATCTTCAATGCTAGGGCCAGTATGGGGCATACGGTTAGACTCTTCATTAAAGGCTTTTTTTAGGGACTCCAGGGATTCCACAAGGGCTTCAGAAGTCTTAAGAATGGCAAATTTGAGGTTCTTACCAGTAACCGTATTAGCAACGGTAGAGTCATTCCAACCTTTGTTATTTTTGGATTCTAATTTCTTTTTACCACCTTTGGTGCTCAGATTAGGGTTCTTTTTCAATAGCAGGGGACAATCGTGTCTCTGGTGGCCTTCCCTTTTGCACATGAAGCATGAATTAAGGGCTCATAGAAAGGAGATAGGGAAAAAATGTGATCGGCTTCCAAGGTAAAAATGGATTCCCCCTGGGAGATCGATCCTCGGGTTGATAGTAATTAAAATTCTGGCATTCGTGTGAGGAAGCAGAACGTCTATTTTATCTACCCTGAGCACCGTGCTGAAGGGTTCTAGGGCTTGTGGGATCATATTCCATAGGAAAGGTGGAACACTACCAGGGGTAATCCAACGAGGGCTCAAGAGGGATAAAACTTCATTATGGGTAGCATCGGGCAACCAGGGGAGGGCTCTAAAGTTGGAAGAGCCTATTTTCCAGAATTGCCTAACAATAATTGCCTTTTGGGAATTAGGGTTCTTGAGGAAGATAAGGAAAAGACCTCTCTGGATCATACACAGAAAGGAGAAGTGAAATCCAAATTTCTCCCCCCATACATTGTGTAACCAATGATTAAGGAATGACGTGGACTAGAGTTTATTCAGGTCTTGGGCGGCAAGAAACACAGCAGAGTTTCTAAGTGACTCCTTTTCCTTTTCAATAACTAAAGACATCTCAGCATTAGGTTTGATAACACAAACAATAGAAGATTCAAAACCCTCACCTCCAGTGTTGGCTTCATCACTTCCTTTCGCAGGTCGGTCACCAGCGATCTCGAACTTGGCTTCCGGTGGAATAACGGTATCTTCGTTGAGCGCCCGCTTGAACGACTTTCCTCGCACTCCAGAATACGACCCAGGAGAATGAGTCGCCATAGTCTAGGGTAGAGGCCAAGAATAGGGGGTGCATTGAATGCTTGTCAGTCTGACCGAGAGCCGAGGACGTCAGCGTCCGCCGAGTTGCAAAGACATTTTGCAGTCTTTCTAATAAAATAGCATTAATCTGTAGCAATCATATATATATATATATAGTTTTAACATTATGTAAAGAAACTATTTTAAAAAAATTCATAAACAAAAAAATAAAAAAACATTAACAAGCTTGAGGGTCACGCGAGGGAGGGATGAAGCCCATCCCCCGTGGTTCCTCCCTTTTAAAGGGAGGTGCCGGGGGAGGTAGGCCTCTCCCCTGTAGCCATGGTGGTTGCAGCCTTCCTGCAGCCAACACCCAGTTGCGGCTCACGCCGCTAATTGTGGTGGGTGACGCAGGGGGTGACACCCTGCCACGACGATGGTGGAGGGGTGCCTTCCAAAAACCCCTCCTCCCCCATTGCAACCAATTAAAAACCCTGTGAAAGTTTTCTTGGAATGGGCCGCATACCCCATATAAAACAAGCACTCTGATTTATGGTTTTCGACCCCTCTGTTTGCCGACAGTAAAAGTATATATATACGTATCTCCTCCATAGTCCGCCATGAAACCCTCTTGAAGTTCAAACATGAAAAGCATAAAATATGAACAAAAAAACTAGGGTTTCAAGCTGAGAGGAGAAAAAAATAGAAATTGTCTTTCTTTTGGAGGATAGAAAATACACCCTAACCCTAATTTTGAATTAGGGTTAGGGCATATCAAATTATTTTAAAAGAATAAGTTTTAAATATTTAATTGTTTAAATTTCAAGTTTAGTGGGGAAGATTTTTGGTGGGATTTAATTCCACCACATCCCTTTTTAAAATGACCTTGAGAATATTAGTTCCCTTATTAAAACCAACTTTTAATGTTAAGCCTGGATTAAATTTATTAGGTTGATTTAATGTAATTACTAATGGGATGCATAAGAAGAGACCATTTTGTAAATTTTATTAGTTTAATTAATAAAGAACTTAGGGATGTTACTAAATGGGTTAACATGAGCTTTAAAGGTTTAATTGTGATGTCAAAAGAAAATTCAATTAATAAGGCTTTCATGGGGCAGATTTTATAGTTATCAGTATTGTGGAAGATTGGACTATTTAATGTAATATTAAAATGGGGGTAATTAATAATCAAAATTAATTAATTACATATGATAATGTATGACTTTGTTAAGGTAATTAGATGTAGGAATTGAGCTTGAATGCGATTAATTTAATGAGAAGTTATAATCTGTTTAATTATTGTAATTTAAAGTAAACCCTATTAAATGGAATTTTAAAGGCTAAATTATTGAAAGTAATTAGATTTGTTATTATTAAATTATCCATATTAATGCAACATATAACCATAGTTTTAGGGGTACTAAAGAAATGAAATGGAATTCAAACTATGATGTACCCCATTAGCGAATTGCCTCAGTTATGAACCGACTAGACAATTAAACCTTTTTAATTGTGGACATTTAGTTGTAACTATAACTAGTAACCATGTCGAGGGATGTTGACATAGGTCATGATCCCCCTCGACCCTAATCGGTTACTACCTAGATTTTATTAGAGGATTTATTATTCCAGTGAAGTTGTAAACTCTCTGTTGAGAACATAGTGAACTTTTAGCCAACTCTTGGATCCTCTTTAACTACAACCTTAGTTAGTTAATATGTTTAAAAAAAAAAAAACGTTGGTGTGTTTTTGCCCTAATTTTTGGGCATGACAGATTAAGAGGTTACATTTTTTGGGAGCACTATTATAACCCTCCCCCCACATGTACATAGGTATGTATCCTTTTATGGATTTGTATGGATAATTTTTTTAACATTTATGGATTAAGAAATCATATAAAATAAGGTACTCGAAACAAAAATATGAGTAGGAAAAGTTAGGAGATATTGCAATTTTTTAAAGATCATCTTTAACCATGTTTCTATAATCCACATAAACTCTATGTGGATCAATGATGCACGAATAAGTGTTTAAAATTGAGTACATGGTCTACCTAAACCTAAATTCATACAAATAGTCTTCATTGAAGAAGAAAGAAGGAAAAATGTCAAAGCCAATATTTTATAGTTTGTGTAAGATCTTAAGGTGGGAGAAGTAGATTATGAGTTATAATTACTAGAAAACATCAAAATTCAAAATGTCTTCCATGAAGGAAAACTCATTTTGATACTAGAATGATTGTGGATACTTGAGCTCGAGAAGGTTGAGGAGTTGAACCATTACAAAGTATTTTGTGCAATGAAAGATGTGCTAGTTGAAGATACTACATGAAAAGCAATATCAAGAGGGAAGACTATATCCCATTTTTCTAATAATTTTTCATGATAATTTGTAAGCCCATTTCTATTTCTTGTGGGCTTAGGAAAAATGATTGTATAACCTTTAAGGGGATTATAGCTTCCATGTCTTTATAAAGTGATCACTTAAAGTGCTTTTATAAAATGAATAGCTATAGTGGGGTCTTTGTTATCAAAATAAATATATTTCTCAATCTTCCTAAGTGGTGTTGAAAGAGACATTTTGAGAATTTGAAAAATTTCTTTTTGGAGGGAAAAATTGGGCATCCAAGGGTCTATATAAGCAAGGATTTTGACCAAAGGATGTATATGTCATGTTAATTATCACATTCTCTAAAAAAAAAAGATATCGTGCTTATCTTTCACTAGAGATTGGAGGATGGAGATCCATTGATTTCTATCACAAGATTATCAAACAAAAACTACAATTTAGATTTGTGTGATCTCATCTAGAGATTGTATTTGAGCTTTAAAGTTTTAGATTGGAAAGGAGTTTGTTCATAGATAGAGATCATCGTTTGCGAATTTTTTTATAGAACTATATTAATGGTTTAAGGTAGCTTTTATCAATGCTAATCCCTTTAGATTTTGGGCGACTAGACAACATCGTATCATGAATAGGTTTGGCAACTTCCATGGTACCTAGATTTTATGAGCCCTAGATGGCTATTACAACACCATTATTTGAGGGCATATGGGTGGCTTTTCTTGTGTCATTCTAGGATTGTTAGTAGCAAGGACAACATCATTTATCTCTATTGATATTGGTTGAGATTTGTAATTTCAAAATTGTTCTTTGGTAATTTATTAAAGGAAAAAGTAATAAATTATATGAACTATTGTATATAGTTCATAAGGGTTTCTATTTTATTGTTACAATACATCTAATTTTTTAGAAATCTAACATTATTTTCACAATTCCAAATGATTCTACAAAGCATTGTAAATTATAATCATGTATTCCTGAGATGTTTTGATATCACTATATAAGATGGGTGGTGGGATGTGAAGATTGGGACCTCTCACATCTTGTTGTGCATGATAATATTCCCATTTATATTTGGTCTAGTTAGGGGAATAATTTGGAGCACTTGCATTCGTAAGCGATCTGAATTTCTCAAAAAAGTATTTTTTTGGCTTTTTGTTGTTCAAATTCAATAAATTTTAGCTTGCGTTCTTTTGTTGGATTTTGTCAATCGCTTCGTGAAGTTGTTTGATGGATTAAATAATTTGTTCATCTAAATTTTTCCTCACTCCAAAAAGAAGAAGAAGAGTAACTAGTGGTTTAAGGATAACTTTAGCCACACTAAGTTTATGAACATTAAACCTACAAGCTATGAAATCCTCATTAGCATAATAGCATGACAAACCCGTGCAAAAAAGAATGAGGAAAGAAATAGTTTTTTTTTTTTCAAGAAAGGGAGCCACACAATTCAGATTTAATGGTGCATTGTGAGTAGCTTGGAACCACACACCATCAAGATTTATAGATGGAGGTATTTTGGATCAGAAAGGGTTATGATAAAAATAGAGCATTTTTTTTGGCAAGTAATAGGGACGTGCATGGAAAGGAAAAATATTTGACCTTCGTTTTGAGAGAGGTAAAAAGTGAAAATAGTAGTGTTAGGAAAAGAGAGGTGATGTTACATAGAGGAAAAACAGAAATAAGACAATGTGCCAATGATGGAGTTGGAACAAGAAGGGCTAGTTACTATTGTGTAGAGGATTTTGACATTTCAATGGAATAGAGGAAATGAGCTATTGGCTGCATGAGAGTGTGTAAAGCCATACTTGTGGCTTATTTGCATACAAAGCAACTATTTAAGAAAATAACTAGCTGAGTGCCCAGTGTTCTTGTAAATTGGAATCAATCTCCAAATCAATTATGACCCTGATAATTCTATAATTTTGAGAGAGTCATTTAGTGATTCTGGGTATTGTTGTTGTATCTGATTTGACATTGATGCTGCAATTTCTCTCTGTCTAGTAAGATAGATAAATTTTTGAACTTCATAAATTAGTATTAGAGCGGGTTTATTTGTGTGGAGAACAAATTTGCAAGTAGCCACTATGGTTTATGGAGGATGGGGTCAAATTTGCAAGTAGCCACTATGGATTGATGACTAAGAAGCATCAAGCCTGATCTTTCAAAATCAATTAGAGGTTTGATAGCATGAATGGACGCTATGGAGGTCGCTCAAAGAAGAATAGTCCATGTAGGAGATATCAGTGAAGATAAGAAAGAGTAGACAGTGGAAGGAGGAGATCAATAGGTAAATCAGCTAGGAATGTATGCAAGAGAAGAAAGGTTTATAAAAGCTATCAATTGGATTACAACAAAGTCATGATTTGATCATCCAAATTTCAAGGGGGGTTTTAATTACACATGAATTGTTAGACAGGATTGCCAAAACATATAAGATTTTGAATATGAAAATACGAAAGTCAAGTATGTGTGCATAAAGTTGAAGGGGCACACGTCTCTATGGTAGGACTACCTACACATGGATATCCAACAAAAAGGAAAAGAGGATTAAGTCCTGGGATCGGATGGTGACCAAAATCAAGGCCAAGTTTTTACTAGTCAATTATCATATTAATTTGTTGAGGAAACTTTAGAATTTGAACCAAAAGTAGAGTAGTATTGAAGAGTATACTAAAGAGTTTTATCAATTGAGTATAAGTCATTCACATGGAGAATTATGTCGAGAAAGTTTCAAGAGATTTAAATAGATTTCATATATCTATTCAAGATGAAATCAATTTGAAAAATATACATAGTGTGGAGGAGGCATATCTATGTCTTGAAAACGGAAGAGAAGCTCAAGAGAAAGAAAAAAAATAACTCTTGGGGTAGAGGCAGCGTTTAACATGGGAGAGGGCACTCAAGTAGTGGAAGAGGATATCAATTCAAACAAGAAGAAGCAAGCACATCAAAGGAAAGCATGTAAGAAAGTAAAAGAAGATGTGATTATTCACATGGAAGAGGATCATTTGGAAGAGGTAGAGTAAGAGGTTTCAACAGAACATATTTCTAGTGTGGGGAAATGTGACATAAGGAATTTGAATGTCCATTAATCCAATTGGATGGAGGAAGAGGAAAAGAGGTGAGAGTGCATGTAACACAAGCTGAAGATGAGCAGGGGGTCACTACTAAACATGGAGAAGAACTTGAAGATGGAAAATTGTTCATGTTGTGAAGGGTGTTGTTGAACCCTAAAAAAGAGAAATTGAAGCCAATCCAAAGATGAAATTTGTTTTGAACAAAGTGTAAGGTGAATGGAAAGTGTTGCAAAGTCATCATAGACAATAGTAGAGCTGATAATATTATGTATGAGGAAATGGTAATCAAGCATAAATTAAAAATAATCAAGCATCCTAGCCCATATAGAGTTTCATGGTTGTAAAAGGAGCATCACTTATTGGTGAATGAACAAAGTTTGGTGAGTTTCCATATTGGAAACTAAAAAGATAAAGTCATGTGTGACATAAGCAATGAACACATCTCATGTTCTCTTGGGTATACTATGACAATTTGATATAAAGACTATTCATGATGGTGAAAATAATACATATAAAATCAAGAAAGATGGAAAGGAGTACACCTTGAATCCAATAAAGAATAGAGAAGATAAGACTTGAGATAAATCAAAGCTATGTTTGATCAATCGAAAGTAATTTTTGATAGAATTCAAAAGAGAAAGAACATGCTTTGCCATTATTCCCAAGTTTTTAGTTGTTGGGAGAACAAACAAAAAGGAATAAGTACCCAAGGAAATTAAACGTATTTTGGAGGAATACACAAAAAATCTGATGGAGTTGCCTCATAGATTTCCACCCATGATGAGAAATAACCATTGTATGAATTTGATTTCTAGCGCAAGTTTTCCAAACAAGGCACCATATAGAATGTTATAAGAGGAGAATGAGGAGATAAATATGCAAGTCATTGAATTGCTCAATAAGGGGCTAATCAGAGAAAGTTTGAGTTCATGTGTTATTTTAGAGTTGTAAGCATTGAAGAAGGATGAAGACTAATGAATGTCTATGGACTCAAGAGAAATAAACAAGATATCCATTAAGTATTGATTCTCACTACCACAGATGGATGCTTTGATGGATTTCTTAATTAGAACAAAATACATCACTAAGATTGATTTAAAGAGTAATTACTATCAAATACAACTAAGATTTTGGGGTGAATGGAAGACCACATTCAAAACCAAAGACAAATTGTATGAATGGTTGGTAATGTCATTTGCATTTATGAATGCACCCAATACTTTCATGAGGTTAATGACTGAAGTCTTGAAGCCATATCTTGGTAAGTTTGTGATTGTATGTTTGGATGACATTTTGGTAGTTAGTAGAAGCAAAGGAGAGCACTTGCAACATGTTAGTGTCATCTTACAAAGGCTTAAAAAAAAGAAAATTTGAAAATAAACTTGAAAAAAGTATAGTTTCATGAAGGAAGAGCTAGTGTAATTGGGTTTTTTGGTTTCCAATAGTGGTCTACAAATAGACTCAGAGAAAGTGAAAACAGTTGTAGATTGGCCTTCACCAAATAATATGTTTGAAGCATGAAGCTTCCATGGGTTAGAAAGCTTATATAGTAATTTCATCATAAATTTTAGTGGGATTTGTGCACCAATCATAGAGACAATGCAGGCAACAAAAAGGAATTTGTTTGGACAACTGCAACAAAGAGAATTTTTATTATTTTGAAGGTAAAGGTGACAGAGAAGCCCATGTTAGAAATTCCACTTTAGAAACATATTCCAAGTTGACAGTAATGCAAGTGGGACAATGAAAGGGGAGTTCTAAGTAAAGAGGGAAAACCAATAGCATACTCCAACAAGAAGCTAAATGAGATAGACAGGAAGTACTTATTGTATGATCAATAGTTTGTGCAAGCACTAAAGAAGTGGAGACATTACTTGCTAGCAAATGATTTTGTGCTATATATTGATCACATTGTAATACATCCATAGCCAAGGTAAGTTAAAAACAAAAGTATGTGAAATGGGTTGAATTTTTCCAAAGTTGTTCCTTTATTTTGACACATCAAAGTGGAAAATAAAATAGAGTTATAGATGCACTGGGTAGGAGATGCTTGTTGCTAAATGATATGAGAGTGAATGTTGTTAGCTTTGATTTCATAGGATAGTTGTATATAGAGGATGGAAATTTAAAAAAAATTAGGTAGTGTGTAAGAGTCCAATTGAGAATGATAAAACTTCATTTCTAGAGTATTCTATATAATAAAATTTGTTGTTTAAGGGGTAAAGGTTGTATATACCTCAAGGCTCAGTGAGGGAGAACTTGATGTCGGAGAAACACAGTGGGAGTTTGTGTGGGCATTTTGAAGTGAGAAAGACACTATCAAAATTTAGTGAGAGCTATTATTGGTCAAGAATGAGTGCAGATGTAAAAAGAATGTTGTAAGGTTGTCTAATATGTCAATATGCCAAAGGAGTGAGACAAAACACCAGATTTTACCAACTATTTCCAATACCAAAGAGTCTAGATGGGAATGCATTAGCATGGATTTCATTTTGGGATTGCAAAGGATAGCGTGAGGTAATGGTTCTATTTTTGTTGTAGTGGATAGATTTTTTAAAATGGCTCATTTCACACCATGTTGTAAGTGTAGTGATGCTTCCCATATAACTAATTTGTTTTTCAAAGAGATTTTGGTGGCATGGTTTTTTGAAGAGTATTGTTTCCAATAGGGATACCAAGTTTCTTTGTCACTTTTGGTGCACTTTGTGGAAGAAAATGGGAACACAGTTGGGTTTTACTTCAACCTACCATCCTCAAATTGATGGTCAAACAAAAGTTGTGCATGGAAGCTTGCAAAATTTGTTGATATGTTTGGTTGGGGATAAGCTAACTCAGTGGGATTTGATACTAGCACAAGATGAGTCTACACATAATAATTGTATAAATTGAAGTGTAGGAAGTAATCCATTCTAGACAGTGTATGGGTACAACCCTAGAGGTGTAGATGAGTTGAGCGGTAGTGTAGATTTGAATAGAAAAAGTATTATAGTGGAGGAATTTTTTATTGCATTCATGATTTGCACAAGGAAATAAAATAAATTTTAGAAAAGAATGCCACCAAATACAAGGAATGTGTTGATGTTCATCAAAGAGTGAAAGAGTTTGATGTTTGTGATTTGGTAATGACACATTTGAAGAAGGAAAGGTTTCCACAAGGAACCTACAACAAGTAAAAGTGGAAGAAGATTAACCCATGAAAGATTTTGTGGAAGTTCTCATCGAATGCATACAATATTGAGCTTCTAGTTGGAATTGATATTTCTTTAATATTCAATGTTGCAAATTGTATGAGTTTCATGAGGGTAAATCAAGGGCACAACAAGGTATACTTTAAAATTCAATAGATACATCATAATTGGCACATCAATTGATAGAGAAGGAATTTCAAAGCATTGATTGGATTATTGCTTTGTGTATTTCCAGGTTGACAAGTAGGAAATAATATGCGAAATATTTGGTTTGTTGGAAGAACTATGTAGCATATGAGGCTTCTTGGGTCAACACATCAGATTTAGTGAAGCATGGAATTTTAGTTCTGGGTTTACTGAAATATTCATGACCTACACACTCATTGAACATTTATTTGTACATGTGGTGTTTGATGTTGGAGCACCCAAGTTTGTAAGCAATCTACATCGCTCAAAAAATGTTTTGTTTTTGGCTTTGTCTTGAATAATTTTTTTATGGTCATTTTCCATATGTTGTCAATCTATGCCTAAAGTTGTTTGAAGGATAAGTCCTTTGTTCACCTTAATTTATCCTCACCCAAAGACAATATAGTAACTACTAGTTTAAGGATAACTTCAACCACACTAAGTTTATAAACATTACACCTTCAAGAAACAATTTCATCACTAGCATAACAACATAACACTTGTACAAGGGAGAATGAGGAATGTTAGAGGATGTGCGAAGAAATGATTTCTTATTTACAATAAAGGGAATGGTTCGATGATGAAGAGAAGAAAAAAGATTTCATGGTGTCTTGTGAGTAGCTTGGAAAAATGAACCATCAAGATTTTGACATAGATGTTTTGGAGTAGAAAGGGGTAAGTGCACAAAGATGGGGGATCAAAAAGGGGGTATAAGATGCCACTTTTTTATGAAATCAGCAAACTCTGAACTTCAACGAGAAATTGAGGATAGTTACACTCAAAATTTTAAAATGTGATGAAAACAAGAGTTGTTCTACTCCGAATCTAGTTTTTAAACTACTAATTTATTTTAGAAATGGTGGAGATTAAGGCCCTCAAAAAGGGGGAGCACAAAAAGTGGTCCTGCTTTTTGTGAAAAAACATAACATAGCGTCTGGTGTGCTCCCCCTAAAATGTTAACTTTTTTTTTAAAAACATTTAATCGCTCCAGTGAGAAATTAGCTAACACCACCTAGTATATCCCAGATTTTTCTGCTAATTTTTTGATGAAAGTGTATTTTTTGCCATTTTCTGAAGTGGACACATCCTGAAAAACATGAAATTTTTGTGTGCTCCCCCTAGAAATCATTGAAAACTAAGTGAAAATCAAAACTTTTTTTTAAGTGTGTAGAATGGAGTCTAATTTCTGAAAATGTAATTTTTTTCAAAATTTGATGAATGAGCCAAAATCTGAGCCCAAATGAATACACGTTGGTTTTTGACAAAAATCAGACATACTTAGAAAAGAAATTAAAAATGGAAAGCTGAACATAATGAGAATTCAAAATAAATTACATCGTTAGATAAATATCAGAGAGATCTACAATATCATGTCATCTGATTTTATCATTATTGAACCACGTGCAAAGCTGACGGAGAGCACACAAGGAAAAATGTTATTTTTTCTATGTTTGCTGGAAAACACGTCTCAAGCCTGTTTGAATCATCCAGGCCTTTGGGTTGGAACTCAAAGGCAAATCCAAGCCTTAGGCTTGGTAAATATCAATGTTGTTACAAGGGCGTACGTCCTATACTTACTATAGGGCATACACCCTATATGACATACACACTATAGGGCGTACGCCCTATATTAAACACAAAATGACAAAAGGAGAGAGAGAGAGAGAGAGAGAGAGAGAGAG
>MU224545.1:2454179-2473159 GCA_018584345.1 Thuja plicata
CCACCTCTACCCTAAGACTCTAGAAAGTCAAAATAATTTGGCACTTCCTTCAGGACAAACTCACAATAGAGTTTCCTCAGGAAATAGATAGGAACCTCATGATTGTTACAGGGAGGGGAATCAAAGATCATCCACCATCTGTCCCAAAAAATTGTTTTTATATCTTCATTCAAGCGCTAATGAATTGGGATCCTCCTTGTCGTGGATTTAAGAATTTCAATTTCCCCTGGCTTTTTAAAGAGTTTGCAAATGTCAGCTTTTGTGATTTTTTTTATTTTTTATGTCCTCATATGATAATTTATTTGCATAATATTATTTTTGTTCTTCTCTTTTGTCATGCCATAAATTTAGTTGCCCACTAATTGAATCTACGTGGGTCAAGATCAATTCTAATGATTTTGAAAGTGTTGCCCTTCTAGGATTTGTACCAATAAAATCTTTTAACCTCCTAATTAAAGATTCTATTTCAATTTTCCCTCTTTCTATTTGGTTTATCAAGTTTTCATGTGTTCCAAGAGGAGGTTTCTCAATTGGTGAAGGCAGTTGGGGTTCATTTTCTTGGTTATTTTCAGCATCCATTTGTTCATGAGGAGAAGATGGAGGGTTTGGTTGAGGATTTTCTGTGGGGATATCATTCCTTCCTGGCAATTAAAAGAAAATCTATTTTAAAAGTCTAATTAAATATAAAATTTAAGACGAGACTTTGACAATCAAATTTGAATAAAAACTAAAAATTAAACCTAAATTTCAATACAAATAGCATTCATGGTTGTGGAATTACTTACCTCTTCTTCCGGTTTGACCTTGATGACATCGTGGAACCATTTTTTGCTTCATTTTGATGGAGCAAACCTCACAATGAATCGCGTACGCGCTGTTATGAAGAGAAAAACAACAAGCCGCGAGTTTGGGGAAGGAAAATAAGCCACAAAAGTGGTTGCCCAAACATTTTATACAACAAATTAGGGTGCATGCCCTATAGGGCTCACACCCTATAGGGCGCACGTCCTATGGTTTAAATTGCCCAAACCATAGGCCGACGCGGGCTATAGGGCGTGCGCCTTATACGCGAATGGGGGTAAAAAGGTATTCAACACCTTTTTGGTCCCCCATCTTAGTGCATATACCCAAAGGGTCATGCTAAAAAAATAGCATATTTTTTGGCAAGTTACAAGGGTCTATATGAGGAAAGGGGAAAAAGTTGATAATTCTTTTGAGAGGGGTAAAAGGTGAAAAGAGACATGTTAGGAAAAGAGAGGGGATGCTACATAGAAGAAAAATAAAAATACGACAATGTGCCCACAATGAAGGCATTGTAGGTGCATGGAAAAGAAAAAAGAGAGGGTAGCACGATAAAAAGAGGGGCAGATTTGGAATAAGAAGTGGTAGCTACTATTGTGTAGAGGATTTTGAGAGATCAATGAAATAGAGAAAATGAGTTGTTGGTTGCGTGGGAGTGTGTAAAGTCAGAAGTGTGGCTTATTTGCATACAGAGCAACTGTTTGAGAAAATAACTGGTTGAGTGCTCAATGTTCTTGTGAATTGGAATCAATCTCCAAACCAATTGTGACCCTAACAATTCTATAATTTTGAGAGAGATTAATTTAGTGATTTTGGATTTTGTTGGTGTGTTTGGTTTGACATTGATGCTATAATTTCTTTATGTTCGGTAAGATAAAGAAGTTTTTGAACTGCATAAGGGGAACCTCAAGAAAACACTTTTCATAAAATGGGATAAGATTTCAAAATTATAAGCAATTATAAAGGGGATGAGTCAGAGTAAGTAACTAAACAAAGTCCAAAAGAATAAGAAACTCAATAAAGATAGATAAAGATAAGGATAATTGAAATAGTTAAATATTCTCAAACCAAGCCATCTACATATAGTTAACTCTGGGAGAAATTAATAAAGTATGGAGCCAAGAATGATGAAATTAATGAAGTATGGAGCCAAGAATGATTAAAATGTTTTCCTAAGAATGAGAATCCTATCACATGTTTGCAACAAGTCTTGTACTTGAAAAGCAATCAATTTAGTTGTTTCCTACTATAAAATCCCCAAAGTCAG
Organism: Thuja plicata; assembly: GCA_018584345.1. Classification (NCBI taxonomy): domain Eukaryota; kingdom Viridiplantae; phylum Streptophyta; class Pinopsida; order Cupressales; family Cupressaceae; genus Thuja; species Thuja plicata. Next base: position 2,456,248 of record MU224545.1, read on the forward strand.
TCATAATGATGGACCTATCAAAAAATTCTTAAGAATAACAAAGGATGACTAGAAGAAACAAGATGCTCCCTAAAAATATATATTAGCAATCAAGGCCATTGTGCACTTGGTTAGGAAGAATAATTTTCCATTTTATGCCTATCCCACAAGCTTGATTAATAGTTGATTGGGCATAAAACATTTAATGTTGAAATGAGGTAGATCCATGACACCTAGAATAAGAGAAAGGAGGTTATGATGCCCTACCCTATAACTATCATGATGATGAGCTAAAATAAGGTAATGAATATAATATTTTTAAGAGCCTTATGTAAGGTATTATGCTTTAAAATACCAAACTCTCAAAGGGAAAGGACATAATATCATTTGTTTTTATCAATGAAAGCATGATGAAACTGCAAATTATATTATAAAGTTTATAGATCATATTTAAAATCCACATTTAGTAGTTCATTGTTCACCATATATTCCTAACCATTATCAAAAAAAATATTCACATTATTTTCAATTAGAACTCCCATCACACCCGAAAAAAATAATATAATAAAAATAAAAAGACACTACAAAATAAAGTACATGCTTGTTGCCCTTAATTGACAAAATATACCATTAAAATTTGATTATAAACCTAAAATTTCTAAGCTACAATAGTCTTCCTTGGAAAAATTGATTTTTTTCACACGGTCCTTCCACTTTGGCTATATTGATGCTCCACTACCAAAACTTGTCACCCAGGAGAAATTTCATGATTTGCAAGAACATAGAGTCTCCAGCACTGAAGACTTGTCACAAGTGTGCTTTTATAATCTTTCCCAAGAAAGAAATCTGTTGTTTCTCTGGTGTCTCGTCAGTTCCAAATAAAATAATTTCATCAACCTCCACTCTCCTATAAATTGCACATAATCCTCTAACTTGTGTGAGGTATTAATTCCTGCAACTCCCATACGCACTCTTCACTCTCTCGGCCTCGAAAACCATTCAACACTACTTCGTCATTATCACTTTTTAATTACACTGCCTACTTTGCCAATGCATCTACCACCTTATTAGTCCCTGCCTAATGTTTTCAAGCTTCTATTTTGCATTAGTTCACGCCTAGGAAACTCATTCGCCGGAGGTTTAGTGTGGCAACCTGAATGTAAGCTTGGTCTTTTGCGTGTCATGAATGGGTTTCCTTTATATTATCTTTTCTTTTGCTCCTTGTGATTAGTCTCCATTTCCTGCTACCGATTTTGCTGGAGTTTATATTGTTTGTCGCCTACTTTGATCTCGATATTACACATTTTTAAAATGATAAAGTTGTAAGTATCCGTATGTCTATTATTTACACCATGTCTTCGTCTTTTCTAATGGTTGTGAATCAAAACATATAATTTAAGCACTGAATAACAGAACTGTTAACGAATGAGACAATTTTTGAATTGAACAATAGCTTTATAGCATTGGTGAGATTCTCGTCCCTGTAGCAACACACAATCAACGTGTACATAAATTTAAAGCATATGAAACATTTAAAATGATGCCAAAAAGAACCATTCCCCATTGCAGATTCAAGCCTGCAACTAAGAAATTAACCTCCACTTTATATTGTTTTGGCACCTTGTTTTAGTGCAGCTACTCCATATTGTCGTGTCCTTGACACCACTTTTAGGACATATTATTGCTGATTTAGTCTTTATGATATGAATGTAGAATATATGAATGATTATATTTTCTGTAATTTTATGAATATTCTCAAGTCTCCTTTGATTTCGCTAATTCCTGTTAGTGAAAATACTCCAACCGTAATCTTTTTTTGCCCTTCCTAAATCGTAGCACCAAACACTTTTCCCTTTGTTTCTGATCTCGACCCTGTTTGGTTGCAGGAATTGGGGCCACAAATTCAGGTTTTTGACCAAATCTGTTGTTTGGTATGAAAATTAAAAAGTCGGAATTGGGGTTGCAAATTCTGAATATGGTAAAAAATAAGCCGTACTCACTTCCACTCAAATGGGTGGAATTGGAAAACCAAAACTCGAATTTGGTATTTTTCAACCACATTTTATATATTGTTGGGTTCGCTCAATCCCCATTTTGCAAAATCCTAGTTTCATTGTGTGGAAAGCTTTCGGGACAGGCTGTATATTGGTAAGTTGTATGTGGCTCAGGTGTCGAATGTGGAGAGTGGTAAGTTCTGCAAGTTCTAATCAGGCGTCGAATGTGGTAAGCTCTATGTGGCATTGTTCGAGCTGTATAAAACAAGATTGTTGTTTCATGGTTTCATTTGAAATAGGGCTTCACGGCCGAGTATAGTATTTATTATAATTTTTATGGCTTTTTGTTGGTGATCATTTTGAAATATGTGTTTAATATAACTGTCGGGTCCGCTCAATCCCTATTTTGCAATCCTGGTTTCATTGTGTGGAAATCACAGACAAATCTTTGATAATTGCAATGTGCATCAGATTGTTTAGTGAAATGAAGATCTGAGATAGGACATGCATATCCATCAAAGCATAACAAAGGGTATTTTGTCAACTGTTCCTAATAGGTTCGCATATGAAATACTAAAGCAAATATGCGTTGATCATAATTCATTTCGAAGAATTACACTGGAGAATATGGATATCAGTCATTTAGCAGAAGGTTTGTGATTAGTAAAAGCAGAGTTTTATAGTGAGACATGGACATACATCCCTGAAACTTTAATGGCTCAAAGTTTGGGGAGACCTCTGACTATGATTTAGATTGTATCATTTTTATGTGCATACACTTGAAATCTTCCAAAGCTTCTTCGATAAATCTATTGTGTGGATCCTCATGCTTTGTTGAAGGGCTAAAATCTTCTTAAAAGCCCTCATCATTGAGTGCATGGAGAGGTTGTAGAAAAAACTTGAGGACTTTGGCTAAACTCATGCCACTGATATTTGCTCATTTTGTGCTCTCTTCATTCAACATATTTGTTGATTGGGGGGGGCCATGATAGAAATCCTTCCCTACCTTAATGGATTCTCGTCCTCTTTTACTCAAATGCGCGAGGGTTTCTAAAATCTTCTCAACAAACCTATGTTTAATTTCACATTTTTCATATATAACTATAGGCATTTCTCTAAACAATGACATGTTTGTGCACAAGCATCTGGATATGAACTTCATTCAAAGCATCATATCAAACATATGTGCTCTACTTCCACTATTAGCTTACCTATTTGCCCATAGTTTCCAAAGCTATTAAAAATCCCTTATTTAGATGGAACCTCTCCAAAGGAACTTGTCCAGCAATAACCAATCTTTTGATTCGCACGAGTATCCACAAATAAATCTGTACAAACACTTATAGACGACATCCCCTTCAGGCATTCTGTCAAACAATTTTCGTCATGTTGTCTTATGATATCATAAGACCTCATATATGTTATGAAGACACATTTCCATGAGGAATTTCACCAGGCACTTCACACGTATCGACCATCATTTCCATATATCCATGCAGAGTTTACATCTTCCCATGTTTCCAAATTTCACTAGTATATCAAACTAGCATAGTTCATAAATGGACAATCCCTTCGATGCACCATAGTTCGCAAGCCATGTCTATGCTTCTACATCTCAAATAGAAATATCTGACAAACCCCCCATAAGCTTGGATGAGTGCTCATACCTATTGCAGGGCCTTCCTACTTTACAGAGTGTCGACAATGTTCATACAAATCGGCTCCAAATCTATTTTTCCTTACATGTACTTATTCCAGGGCCTTCGTGCACTTGGTTTTAGCTTATCCTCAAGTTAAATTCTATTTCACTCACAATCTGGGAAGGAAAAGAAGCAAAACAGTTTCTAACTCTCATCTTCGAAGAGGTGTTTATCTCATCGATATGAGCACTCATGATTTTAGCAACATCTATGCTCCTAGTGGTTACCACTATTTTACACTGGTTATTTCCCCCAACGGGAAACCCAATTCTAGAAATCAAGTTACCTTCTACAATACTATCCCACACGTCATCTAAAACAATCAAACATCTATTTCCATCTAACTTTTCATATATTAATGTTGCTTCTCGCACATCAGAAACTCTATTGTCTATATCTAAATCAATATGGGAGGCCAGATCACATTGCAAACTTCTAAGAGAAAAAGTCTTTGAAACATAAATCCAGGCAAAATACCCATACCTATGTCTTGTTCTATTGAAGATATGTTTCATACGGAATGTTTTACCTAGCCCACCCATTCCTAGGACAAAAAGAACTCTAATAGTGTGGTTCTCTAACAATGTCACAATTTAATCGGCCTTGTGGTCTATGGCCATTGCCAGTTAATCTTGATCAAGGTTACTCCATCTTCTGAACTCTTCTCCTCCTCTTGTAGTTGAGGATGTACTAGTTGACCGATGACTTAAATGGGCCACATCATGGAATAGCTTCAATCGCTCTGCCTCTTCAATGATAAACCTAATCCTACCTTTTAGCTCTTTAATCCTCTTCCCCATCTTATACTTAAAGGCAAATTGACTACAATTGTACACACATGATTGAAAAGTATTTGTATACAAATGTTCAACGACACACTCATTGATTATATCGTCTGCATCAAAAAATATATTCCTCACCTCTACCAGCCATTTTTTCACACCCTCAGTGTGCCCAGTTAGATCATCTGTAGCTTGTAGAGAAGTACATAACTGGCTGAGCTTCTTTTCCAACCATATAAAGTCATTTTTGAAGTTGAAAAGAAGAGATGCCTCATTCAATGCTCTCTCTACCACGATCTCTCCAAGCTTTCCCATCACACCTTTGGCAATAAGAGTCTACATATCACTCTACAAATGCTTGATAACGAAGATAATTTAGCATTATTAATATGGTCTGGGTTGGATTTAAGGTCAGTCTACTATTACATTTATAGGTTATGTTTTCTTTGGCTACCGTTTGGCAGTGACACCATCATGTACCATTTTGGCTTTGAGATAAAGGTTGTATTATCTAAAACGGATTAGAAGTGCCAATGAATTGCATCCAAATTCAGTAACAACAGGTTTGTTAATTTGGAAAAGACTCTTGGTTTAGTATAAATCTAAATGTTTGAATATTTTCAGCTACAAAGTTAATACTACACTGATGTCTTATACAATGTTGTCCCAGTCCTGGTGGATATTTGTAAGGAAGTCAATTTTTTATTTTAACTATTATTAAGGTTTCTTTATATTTACAACTATCTCTTTATCAACAGTTTATATATTTACAAAGTTTGCATGGTTGGAAAACCTGTTAGAAGAACACACATTTTCATAGGTACATGAAATGATACTAATATTGTTGGACCAGCTCTTCCATACAAAAACTAAAATAGAAACTTTTTATTATTGCATGATCCAGGACTTGTGTAGAAGAATTGAATGAGCTTGGTTTTGAAAAGAGACCAAAAATTTGTATAATATATAGTTACTCTTCATTGTCTGGCGACAATCAATAGAACATCTACAAGAGGTGGTTTCCTATAATTCTATGCTACCTTAGAATTTTTTCATCAATATATAGATTGATAGGATGTTGGTATGTTCTTAACCGGTGGATTGGACCATGAAGCTTCTTGGGGTTGCAGGAAAATATTTGATTTTGCAACACCTATGAATATAAATAGAAAGATCCTACTAATCATACATAGCTTTCTTGGTCACAGACATTATACACTTGTCCAATTATCAGCATCATGATCATATGTAAAGATGTCCCTTATTTACTTAGGGCCGTTGATTGTTTGAGGAATGATAATGATGTATTTACAATTTCAAATCCTCGAAAATGTCATTTGAGGAGATTATCCTTCACAATATGCAGCCCTGATTTTAAAAACTTTAGTATGCAGCCCTGATTTTCTTTTTCGAATGGTTTGCAAGTTTGAATGACCATGTAATTCTCTCTTAACTTCATTTCCTGGTTGTACCATACTCATCACCTACCTTAATATTACCCTCTCAACAATAGTGGCAGTCCTTCATATAGTAACAGTCCTCCATTTTGTTGTATCATAGATATGCATACAACCATTCAAGTTGTGTGTGTGCATATATACATGTGTGTGTACATATATACATGTGTGTGTACATTTATATGTGTGTGTACATATATACATGCATATACATGTGTGTACACGTATACATGTGTGTGTGTACACATATATATGTGTGTGTACATATATAAATGCGTGTGTATACATATACATGTGTGTGTACATATATACATGTGTGTACATATATACAACTTCTTACCAATTCAAGATGCTAATGTACTTTGATCATTGTTGTTGTATTATACTGATATATAACACAAATGAAACAAAAACCCTTTTTTTCCGCACAAATGCCCGTTGTGAAATAGAAATTGCATGCGGAGCTGACAGATATATAAAATGTGGTTCAGACAAAACAAATTTTGAATATGGTATCCCAAGCCCACAATTTGCACGTTCTTCCCAACTGACTATTGATGATTAGAAAGATAGATATTTTAAAAATATCAGCTCCATTTATATATGACAAAAAAATTCTAAAATACCTACCTTTGAAAACATCATTTGTTATTTTGGCAGAACATGCAACAGTGCTAACAAATTCAAGATACTATGAATCATGAACAGTATGATCATCATGTTGTTGCATTCGGTATTTATATACCTGTTCATGATTCATAGTATCTTGCAATTTGTTTTATATATCTGTCGGGTCCGCTTGGTAGTATCAAGAGAAGTGAAAACACAACATGAAGTTGCAGACCTGCGGTGAGCTGCAGAAGTGAAAACACACCCGCCTCAAATGCTTTCCGCACAATGAGACCAGGATTACAAAATAGGGATTGAGCGGACCCGACAGATATATAAAATGTGGTTGGAAAAAATTAAGAAAAACTCTACTGTGTCCGATAATCCTCCTCTATCGCCCCCGATGGTGATTTCTCCTGCTTCCACCCACCTAAACAAACAAACCCTAAACCAAAAGTATGACGATACTCAAGAATCCTCAGATGTTAACATGACAGATGGATTCCAAATAGTTAAAATAAAATTTGATAAAAAAAGAAGGAAAGCTAATAATATTGAAGGTGTGGTTGATAAAATAGATAAATCGACTCCACCGCCCGTGCCCGTGCCATCCCCTATTGCTCATCCCACTGTTGATTCCTCTCCCACCTCTGTTGATACTAAAACATTTAAGGAAATCGATGAGGGATATTATTTAGAGGTCCTACCCGCAGTCAACAACAACAAGATCTCTATTCCATTGGCGCCCTCGAAGACAAATGAGCATGCTACCCCGACCCCTAGACTTGGCAATGGTTTAGATAGTAATAAAACCTCTGAGTCTGACCTTGATGAATTTGACTGGCAGAAAGACTTCCCCAAATCCAAAAGAAGGGGAAGACCTCTTGGCTCGAAGAACAAATGTTCAGTTGGGCTCGAAGGTGAGGGATCTGCACAACTTGTTATATCCAATAGCATAGGAGGGTCCATGGACCTTGTTTGCATCCCCACTAACAACAGGTCTGAATGGATTGCATTTCTTGGAATGTGAGGGGTCTTGAGTCCCCGGACAGAAAACACATTGTTAAGCATTTTGTTGACACTATTCATAATATAGATTTTATAATGTTATAAGAGCTCAAGGCTGTTGACTTCATGCTGGATGTTAATCTCGACTTCATCTGGAAATATGCTATTAGAAAATGCTCTAATCATCTGAAAGGTAGGGGCGGAGTTGGATTACTCATTAATCCTAAGTGGTCTAATTGCATTACGGATAAAGGTAGGTCTCCGTGTAATAGGGCCGTCTGGGCCTCAATCTTCACTAACAATACAACCTTTGGTATCTGCTCTATATATGCATCTAATGATCCTCTGGAGAGGGCAAACTTGTGGGTCTGGTTGGCCTCCCTCCCTGACATCCCTTGGATTATGGGTGGTGACTTTAACATGGTTGAGTCCCAAAAAGATAAATTGGGTGGTAGACCCTTCGCTTGGAAGCCTTCGGAGATGGAGCCTTGGAATAAGATGCTTCAGTCTAAAAGGTTGTTTGATCCCCTGAAAAACACTGACAACACCAACCTTCATTTGTGGCACACCTGGTGTAACTTTCAGCAAGGCCCTGCCCGTATATATTCCAGACTCGATAGATTTTATTCTCAGAAAAATTACTTTTCCTTCATCCCTGATGAGCTTGGCAACCTTGTCACTATTTCCCCCACGGCTCTTTTTGATCACCATCCCATCTCTGTCCGCATCAAGCTAAATTGTGCTCATCATACTCCTTTTTCTGTCAGACCTAGATTTATTCACAATACTTTCCTGCTTGAAGATGAAGACATCCTGTCTGCTATCCAGCTTATCAGTACCTTTAATAAAAACAACTCCCCCTCTCTTTCCTGCTGTGAGAGATGGCATCAAAACATACATGCCTGGCATGCGCTCCTCCAAACTTTGGGGCAAAAGAAGGCCAAGGATTTTAGATATACTGAGAAATTTCTTGCTGTTAAATTGAACTCTACTGAGACTCTTATTCAAAACAACCCCTCTGATCATAATCTTGTCCCCATTATCTCTAAAGCTAGAGATGATCTTCGTTGCCATCAGCAGTCCTTAGTCCGTAGGGCTAGAATTAGGTGCAGGGCCCACTGGCTGCAACAGGGTGACAAAGGGACCAAGTTCTTCTTTAATTACCTTAAACAAAAGCATGCCAATGAAGCCATTAATAGTATAGTTGTTGATAATATTGAGATTGTTAATCCTGATGAAATCAAGGGAGCCTTTGCCTCCTTCTACAGTAATCTATTTTCTTCTGAAGAAAATGATGAATCCATCTCTCTCAGAAGAGAGTTCAGCTCCATTATCCCAAAGAAAATATCTCAACATGACTCTGTTCTTCTTGGGCAAAATATATCGAAGGAGGAAATTATGAATGCTATCAATTCACTTAAAAAAGACAAAACGCCGGGCCTTGATGGCCTCTCGGCTGAGTTTTACCAAGCCAACATTTGTTGGATTAGTTCAGATCTCCTTGATCTTTATAATGAGGCTTATGAGAAAGGCACATTGGGTAACATGATTAACAGAGGTATCATTAAATTAATCCCTAAAGATGGTGATAAAACTATTATCAAGAATTGGTGCCCTATCACTCTTTTGAATGTATCTTACAAAATACTTGCCAAGATTATGGCCCATAGATTGGAAAGCATCCTGCCCAAGTTTGTTAACTCTACTCAGACAGGCTTTATAAAAGGTAGATACATCCTTGAAAATCTCATTACTAGTTGGGAAGCGATGAACTGGGCCAATTCTTCCAACCAAAATGCTGCCATCCTTCTCTTGGATTTTGAAAAGGCCCATGACAGAATTGAATGGAATTTTATATACTTGATGCTTAGGGATTTTGGTTTCCCTGGCCTCTTCTGTAATTACACCAAACTCTTGCTGAAAGATGCTATGGCTCAAGTTGATGTAAATGGCTCTCTCTGACCCCTTCTCCCTAAGCAGATCTATTAGACAAGGCTGCTCGCATGCCCCTGCTCTTTTTGTGATTGCCTCTAAAGCATTGTCTTTCATCCTTAGAGACAATACCCTTTCTCCGGCGGTCACAGGTATAACCTTACCCAACATGGAGAATTTGACCAATTTGCAATTTGCTGATGATACTAGCTTATTTTATGATTTGGAAGAAGAGAATTTCAGTAACCTAACTAAAAAACTTGACTTATTCTACTCTATCTCGGGAGCTAAGTTATCCCAGGCTAAGTGTATTTTCCTTGGCTGGGATGAACAGCCTTCGGGATGGTTTTTGAAACATGGCTCCCAGTGGGGTGGGCCCAATAAAATTTTAAGATACCTAGGCATCCCCTTCTCTGTGGATCCCTCTCTTAAAGATATGTGGCTCTGGGTTAAAAACAAAATCACCAAGAAACTAAACAGCTGGTATAACAGATCCTTGTCTTTAGCAGGTAGATTACAGGTCTGTCAAAAAATTATATCCTCATATAATATATATTACTCCTCGCCTTGGATGTTTAATAACTATCAAATCTTGGAAATTCAAAAAGCCATAAGGAACTTCCTATGGTCTAATGGTAAAGGCAACAAAAAGATGCATGCGGTTAATTGGGACTGGTGTTGTACTGATAAAAAACTTGGGGGTCTTGGTTGAAAATATCTTAGGCTTCAAGGTATGGCATTGGCCACCAAATGGATCTTCCACTGTGTAGATGGTGAAGAACCATGGAAAGTTCTTGTCAGAAGTAATATTGTGAGGGGATACCCAAAAAAGGCTAAAACTTGGAAAGATGTTCCATTTGATGATCTTTTAATTGGTAACTTTCCTGTCAATGTTCATGGATCTGTTGTCTTCAAGACCATTTGGAAAGCTTGGGAGTCTTCTAGGTCCTTTATTTCTGGTAATTCCTTCCATTCTGATACCCTTCTGCATGGTGAAAGGTCCATTTGGTGGAACCTCCATCTTCTAGGCAAGCCTCTTGCCTTGTCTCAAGGCTGCTCGGCTAAAATATGGAACAATCTGGGTATTTCCACCTTTATTGACCTCTTTGAGAATGACTATCTGATTAGCTGGGAGGAGTTAAGAGACAAATTTAACCTTCCCGCTGCTCATAAAAAGACCTATAATATGATCTCTAAAGCTTGTAAAGATCTCCCTTCCTCCTGCTTCATTGACTCTCATAGATACCTGAATATCAAATGGCCTGATGGGACCTTGATTAACAAAATCAAAGCCAAAAATGTTTACAATATTCTGAGCAATAGTCAGAATATCATAGAACATATCAACAGGCTTTGGTACACTTCTCTTGAAACTAAAGACTGGAGCAGAATCCTTAATAGAATGTGGAAGTCTCCTATTGATCCTAAAATTAGATGTTTTAAATGGCTTATGCTACTCATTAGACTTCCTATCAGCAGGTACCCTGCTCCTACTGATGTTTGTAGACTCTGCAATTGTCTTGACTCTTGTCGACATATTCTTTTTGAATGTAAATTTGCGAAGAAGGTTTGGGCTTTATTTGGTATAACTTATCCTAAGTTCATTGATATTTTTGAAATTCTCACTGGTCATATACAGGGACTTAAAAAAGATTCTAATCTTCTGTGGAACATTCTTTCTTCTAACATTTTATGGCAGCTTTGGAAGTGCAGGAATGAAGAAAGGTATCAAGGTATACATAGATCTCTTACGAGTCTTCATTGAAACTCACATTTTTTAAAATTTCCTCGCAGGTCTGCATCACAATGATGATCGAGAGGGAAAATCTTATCGGGTTCCTCAAGATGGGGCACTCTACCATGTTCGTCTTTGAAATGAAGGATGGTTATGACTATCGGAATCATATGAACAATATGCCTCTTTTCAACAAAATAGTGAAAAAACTCCACAAGGAAATCAACAAGAACAAGAATGCGACGGACGATCAGATTTCTATGATTGCTCAAATCCAAGCCAATAAAGGAATTGTTTGGATGGAAGGACTCCTTGGCTGGACTGCTTGGGTTGAACAGTTTGAAGATCTTCTGCACTAGACTTTTTTGTTTACGACAGTTATACAATAACTTTTGTTCTTAATCTTTATTGAACTTTGACATTCTCCGTGTGAGGCTTGCCTCTAGAGCTGAACTCTTCGTGGATACTTATTTTTTTTTGATTTGATTACTCTATAGTTAATATAAAAATTGGGTTTTGGTTTTCCAATTCCACCTATTCGGGTGGAAGTGTGTACTGCCTATTATTGACAATTTGCATGTTCTGCCCAACTGACCATTGATGATTAGAAAGATAGGTGTTTTAGAATTATCAGCTCCATTTATATATGATAACAAAATTCTAAAATACCTACCTTTGAAAACATCATTTATTATTTTGGCAGATAATGCAATAGGGATAAAAAATTAAAGATACTATGAATCATGAACAATACAATCATCATGTTGTTGCATTCATTATGTTGTACATCTCTATCTTGCTTCCTGATAGTAGATATATCATCATTGAAATCATTGTGTTTGTCCACATTTGAGGTTATTGATGGATCCTTCTGATAATATAGACGTTCAAGGATGCATAGTTATGAAGACCACCTACAATCGTCTTCTCACATTTGTTCTTGCTTTCCTTTCCATAGCCAAAGTAGCGATCTCCTGAAAAGGAAGTGCACAAATGGGTAAATGAATAAGAAAAAGGAAATTCTTTTTATAGATAAATTATTCACTCCAATGAGGTGGATTATCATGATCAGATCCACATGACCAGGGGAGACTTCTTTTTTCTAGCTAGAATTCTAAGGCTAAAAGGAAGCTTGAGAGATACGACCAACTTGAAGTTAGAGGAATAACTTGTGATTTTCCTCCACACCCTTGACCACAATCTGAGGAACCTCAATATTTCCCATAACTGTGGGCACTCAGGAGAGATAGTAAGCCGATACTTCCACAAGGTGTTGAGGGTTGTCTTAGCACTCCACATGGATTACTTTATACCACCTGGTCCAAGCACTCCTCCTAAAATTAGCAGGAAGGACCGTTTCGATCTGTTCTTCAAGGTAAATCTTGTATTATTATAAATTATCCAATGGATTGTTATCCTTATCATATTATTGCTTGAGTGTTCATTTGGCTATTGTATTGTATTGTATAGGATTGTGTTGGAGCTATTGATGGAACCCATATACCAGTCACTCTCAATGTCGATATATAGGATAAATATCATGATAGAAAAGACAAGTTGTCACAAAATGTTATGGGTGTTTGTTCCTTTGATTATAAGTTTCAATAATACCTTTCTGGTTGGGAAGGGTCTACTATGGATAGCCATGTTCTAGCTTAAGCTCTGTCGAGATCAGATCCACTTGTAGTTCCCCCTAGTAAGCCAAATCACAATTTAATATACTCAAGGGTACATTAAATGTTTCAAGTTTTAACAATATACTTTATTTATGTAGGAAAATATTTTATAGTCAATGTTGGATATCCAAATGCACCTAGATTTCTCATTCCTTATCAATGTACACGCTACCACCTAAAGGATTTTTCATGAGAAAACCCAATAAACTGTCCACAAGATTTGTTCAACCACCGACACTCATCTCTTACAAATGCAATAGAGCATATATTTGGTATTCCAAAGAAACGTTTTCTAATCCTGAGGCATGGACCGTCTTATTCTATCATGACACAATTCCATATTATTTTAGCATGTTGCATACTACAAAACTTCATTACAATAGATGATGACATTCCATCAAAAATAACTATTGAAGAGGAAGATGATCGTGATGCGATAGGTGTACCAATGATTGAGACATATGGGTTGTCTCACCATGATAGAGATGAGTGGGCACAGTTTCAAGATGAAATAGCAAGTAGGATGTGGGAAGACTACAGATCTTGACAATAGTTATACTTTTATGGGTCAATGTGTTTTATTTGATTAAATTGATGTTGTTTTGACCATTGAGTTAACATTAAATTGATATCATATGATAACTTAAAATTCTGATTGTTGGCATGTGTGAAGTGGATTTGATAAAATTTAAATATGTCCATAATTTTTTTCCATGTAATATGTTTATACCATTAACAACAATATGTACATTGTGAATAGCTCTTCTAGACGATGGCATACACAGAACTCATGATGAGCGTGGACAAAACTGTTCATGTAAGCCAGATATCTTCTTCTTTAAAGAAGGTAATGTGGACAAAAGAGATGGAGCACAAGTTTCTAGACTTTCTCCACGAGAAATTTCATCTCAGAAGAAAAGGTGAAGGGAGATTCAAAAAACAAGTGTGGACTACCATTGAGAGGAGGTTCAACGCAAAGAATATTTTCAAAAATAAGCTGAAAACATGGAATGTAGGATATAGAGTAATGAAAGAGTTGATAATTACATGTGGTTTCACTTGGAATGAGGAAACTCAATGCATGGATGTCGAGGATAGTGTGTGGGATGAGCTTTTGAAGGTAGGATGGTCTTTCTACTCTTTTGATTGATGTAATATTTCCTTCTTATAAAGTTAATAATGAAATATTAAGAGCCTAATCCATTTATTTATGCCAACATGCAGAGAAGAGAATTCAAAAATCTCAAAGTTTATAAGGGGCAGCCCTTCCAATACTTCGATGACTTAGCCGTAATCATGGATAATGAAATTGTTGAAGGTAAAATAACTACAATGGCCCAAGAGACTGAAGAAGGGCACCCTATGGATGAGGCATTCCATCCACATTATGAAGAGGATATTGATTTCGGTACACCTCTTCACAGTACTGCTGATTTGGATGAAGACTTGTATCATTCCAATCAATCTAGTGCAAGTGGTAGAGGAAATCCTACATCATCATCACCAAGGAGGGGAAAGAGGAGGAGGGAAAGTATGGCTAATTCCTTGGATGTCATATGTGAAACTATCAAGGAACTAAAAGAGGGCCTCAATCAAGCTCAACTTTTCAAATTGGATAAATCTGATGACGATAATGTTTTACATAGTGTGCATACCGCTCTCAAATCCACCCCTAAACTGAGTCGAGATATCATGCTAAAGGCATACAACACTTTCATGGTTGAACAGGAAAGAGCCAAAAGGTTCTTGTTGATGACTGGAGAGGAGAGAATCAATTATATTGAAATGAAATTTGGAGGATTGTGGTTATTTTCTAACACTTTTAAGTCTTCAAATTTGAACATAGTTCACATATGCTGATACAAATGTGTTTTGGTTGATGATTTGTACTCTTCATTTTACTGTTACTATTATTGTGATTGTTACTGCTATTGGAATTATTATTATGTGTATGGGAATAGAAGCACCATTTTCTATATTAGGGTGCATGTTACTTAATTATGTGGCATGTTTGATATACACAGTTATTGTTTAATGGTTATATCCCATGTTATATGTATATGCCTATTCATCCCTCTTAACCAAGCTCACCTGATCTTCAAATTTGAACATAGTTCACATATGTTGATACAAATGTGTTTTGGTTGATGATTTGTACTCTTCATTTTACTGTTACTATTATTGTGACTATTACTGTTATTGACATTGTTATTGTGTGTACAGGAATAGGAGCACCATTTTCTATATTAGGGTGCAAGTTACTTAATTATGTGGCGTGTTTGATATACACAGTTATTTTTCTATAATTACTTTATATATATATATATATATATATATATATATATATATATATATATTAAGCCACATGAATTGTATTGATGCATTGGCTCCTGACCATTATTATACATATAAATTACTTTGTACTTTACATGACTGCATTCTCCAAATGATTTATTGGCAATTTTTTTATGGTGAAACTCTGGACATAAATATTGTCATAGGTGGCTTAAATTGAAGTTCCTTATTATCATCATAAATGTTTTTATATGTTTTCGAAACCTATGTTTTAGATGTCAATAAAAATCAAAGTTTTTAAGTGTTAAAAAATCATTATACACATCCACAATATCAATCTCTATTCTATGCACTTCCTTCTATCTCATAGAAGAAATAAGTTAGCTCAATTTTTAAAATGACCAAGTTTGGTAGGTATATGGTTATGATGTGATAAAATTAAAATCTGATTGACATAATCACATTAAAGTTTATTTGTTGTTCTGATAGTGGTAGGGAGGTGTATCTTGGTCTTAGCATGTCTTAGCAAATTTAATGAAGGCAATAATATGTTTACTTGTGTTGCATTTTTTTCTCAAATATATCCTAGTATCCATCGACTTGCATTTGTGAGCCCACTGTTTATGTTTCTCGTGTTGTCAATTTCTAGTATTGCTTTCTGTGTGATAAAAATGTGTCACACTTCTATGAATCATTCCATCCAAGGTTTTTCAAGAATGAGGCCTTAAATATTGACTCATAGCTCCCTAGTCATGGAGTTCAAAGGTGTGTAATGAAGGCCCTCAGATTGACCTAGTTGTGCCTATGCAAGTACACCATGAAATAAGAGATTCAATGCATGAAAATGAAATCTATTCTACATGATAACAATGCAATAAAGAAAATTAGTCTAAATGATAACAATGCAAGATTATTCTATGAAAGGAAATATGAATTTAATCTAATATGAATCTAATCTACATGAATAGCCATGGATGGAAGAAGAAGACAAGAAGAAGATAAGAAGAGACAAGTTGCAATATCCAAGCTTGAGTGCTAAAATGGAGAGAAGAAAGAGAATTTGCCTTAAGAAATAGAATGCCCCAAAATTAATCAACTGTTTAAGATAGAAAATTGTGATTGAGATCACGAAACAAGATAAGGAAATGAAGATCAGAACGTGATCACAATTGATTAAAAGTCCACAAGAAAGATGAAGGAAAACCCTTGCAAACTCATAATGCAACCTAAAAATGCAAACTAACATGAGGTCTTAATCATACTTTTTTCCCTTTCAGTAACAATTGAATGGATTGTATGGAGCGAGGGAGCGGGCAACAAGGGAGCGAGGGGGAGCGCCCAAATTCAACTTTGAATGTGGGCGGGAGAAATCGGGAGGAAGCAGAATCCTCTGAGCATAGCAAGCGGAATAATGGAAAGTACTTCGAGATTACAGGATTGGATCCCGATGCAGGATAGGCGCCAGAGGACCCAGGAGGGGGTCCCAGACAGGAGGTTGGGTTGGGACAACCAAGGAAATGGGCGTCACTTTTTGGCATCAAACCATCAGGTAAATCTTCTTTACCTCCGGTGAAGAATTTCTCTAAACCCTCTCTGGGAAGCTTTGCTATTGAAATCCCTGATCAGACTATCTATTTTTCCATAGCAAGGATGAAAAATTCGCTGGTAGGAAAATTTGTAGGAGTGAGACCTAACATTGAAGTGGTCAGGGCTTTTGTTTCTCGTAAATGGGCTTTGAAAGGACA
>MU224545.1:2488458-2501366 GCA_018584345.1 Thuja plicata
TCCTTGCGGGAAGTAAATGGAGGACCAATGTTGTTTAATCTTGAATTTCTTGCAGAGTTGTTTAAGGTCCTTATTTTTGAACTGGCCTCCATTGTCAGTAATAATCTCAGAAGGCACTCCATATCGAGAGATGATATGGTTCAGAATGAATAGAGAGACTGTCTTGCTTGAGGCAATAGAAAGTGGGACAACTTCTACCCATTTAGTAAAGTAATCAGTAGCAGTGATAAAATAATTGTGTCCACCTGATGAGTTGGGATGAATCTGTCCAACAAGATCAAAGGCCCAGTGTTGAAATAGCCAATGAGATATAGAAGGAATTGGCTCCCTGCTTGGAGCATGTATCAGGTTACCATGTTTTTGACACTTTTCACATGACTTTGCAAAAGTTGCTGCATCAATCTGCATTGTAGGCCAATAGTACCCTTCCCTAAGCAACCTTCGGGCCATGGCAAGACCATTGGAATGTTCCCCACAGATGCCCTCATGAATGTCAACTAATGCTTGGTTAGATTCTTCCCTTTTTAAGCATCTAAGAAGTGTTCCATCTAGACCCCTCCTATACAAATCACCAGCGATAAGGGAATGGCGAGAGGAATTTCGGGTAAGGTTTCAGTGTTCAGATTGGTTAAAGGTTTCAGGTATAATGCCATCACGAAGATATGAGTAAATGGCACCATAACGGTATGACTCACGACCAATAAGGGTAAAAATGACATGGTTTTCTTGGGAGTCATAGATAGGGTGATGTAGCTCTTCCACTAGGAATTCAAATCTTGATTCATGTTTCTCTAACTGAAGGAGTGAAGCAAGTGTAGCCATAGCATCAGCTGCTTTGTTTTCTGCTCTAGGGATTTGCTGAAACGTGACGAATGTGAAGTATCACTTCAAGGAATCAACCATTTTCTTCTAAGGTACCATTTTCTTATGTTCTATTTGATATTCATCATTAACTTGGTTGATTATTAGCTGTGAATTCTCATAGATGTGTAACACTATGATTCTCCATTCTATGACCATCTTAAGTCCATTTGTTAAAGCTTCATACTCAGCAATGGTGTTTGTACATGGGAACAATAATTTATAAGACTTAGGGATTATGTACCCATGAGGAGAAACAAACAAAAAACTAGCTCCTAAACCATTTTTCATAAAGGATCCATCAAAGATAATCTTCCATGTTCTTTCAGTCATATACATGAGGTTCTCATCTGGGAAGTCAACTTAAATAGGTGCATTATCTTGTATTGGGAAATCAGCAAATTGATCAGCTATGGCTTGTCCTTTGATTGCTTTATGCCCAATTTACTCTATGTCAAACTCTGAAAGTATCATCATCCATTTAGCAAGTCTACCTGTGAGGGCAGCCTTACCTAGAAAATACTTGAGTGGATCTATTTTTTGTATGAGGTGTATAGTGTGTGCAAGCATGTAATGTCGCAAATTTTGGGAAGCAAACACAACCGCAAGGAAATATTTCTCAATGCTGGCATAGTTAACCTCATATGCAACAAGAGTATGACTAATGTAGTATATTTCTCTTTCTTTCCCATTTTCATTAAGTTGAGCTAGTAATGCCCCCAAGGAAGATTTTGTTGTTGAGATGTAAAGAATAAGTGGTTTCCCTAGGATAGGAGGCATTAAAATAGGAGGATTTTCCAAGTATCTCTTGATTTGATCTATGCTCTTTTGACAATCCTCATTCCAAACACATTTGACTCTTTTGTGTAAGTTCTTGTTGAAGGGTTGAGCTCTATCCGCCAATTGTGAAATAAATCTCCTTATAGATTGAAGACATCCTTGAAGACTCCTCATTTGACTAATGCTTCTAGGAGGTGGCATATCTATGATTGCTTGGAATTTTTTAGGGTCCACCTCTATTCCTTTTTCTCAAATGATGAAGCCAAGTAGTTTTCCAGAGGTGACTCCAAATGCACACTTTTTAGGATTTAACCTTAGTTGAAACTGTTCCATGCAATCTAGAATGACTTCTAAATCATCTAAGTGTGTGTCTCTTTGTTTAGACATGGCCAAGGTGTCATCCACATAATCTTCCATGTTTTTATGTATCATGTCATGAAAAATAGTTGTCATAGCTCTTTGATAGCTGGGTCCTGCATTTTTTAATCCAAAAGGCATAACGTTCAACAATAGGTACCCCATGCACAAGTGAATGCAGTCTTTTCTTGATCTTTAGGAGCTATCTTAATCTGATTGTACCCAAAAAATCCATCCATCAAGGAATAAATCTCATAACCCACAGTCATATCCACTATCATATCTATATTGGGAAGTGGAAAGTCATCCTTTGGGCATGCTCTATTGATATCTCTAAAATATGTGCAAACTCAAATGGATTTATCATGTTTGGAAAATGGTACGACATTTTATATCCATTCAGCATATGCGATAGCTCTTATGAATCTTGCACCAAGGAGTTTCTCCAATTCAGCTTTGACTAGGAGAGCTATGTGAAGATGCATCTTTCTCAATTTATGTTTAACTAGTTTGACACTTGGAGCTATGGACAAGTGATGCATGATAAGACTAATGTCCAACCTTGGCATATCAGAATAAGTCCACGCAAAGTTGATCTTCTTTTTCTGTAAGAACTTAGTGTAAGCTTCTTTTTGTTGAGGTGACAAGGACTCAACCAAGTGTACTATTTGTGGAGCCTCATCTGTACCCAAATTGACTGCTTGTGTTGGTTCAATAAGCACTGAAGATCTATCTTGAAAGTAGCTAGGGAGATGATCAAGTACCTCATCCTTAGGCGCCTTAGAGAGGGTTTCACCCTTGGATACGTCATTTCTTTTTACTTTTTTTTAGTTCTGACACCGCCACACAGTGGTTTTCGCCATCAGAACTCCTATTCTTTTGATTTTATTTTCTTTTTATCTTGTGACTAAGGTACCTTATGTCTGGCTCTGTCATGCTCGTAACCAGTTCACTGGTGGAAGAGACTACAGGTTCAATGGCATTTAGGTAACAGGCTATCTCATAATCATTTTGGAATGTTAAAAGCTCAGGTTCTTGATAGTGTTGGGACCAGTCAATGAGGTCGGGATGAACAAGAGGAAAGTCAATGACTGGTTCAAGGTTATAAATGTGAATGATATTATCGCTGGTGACCAAAGAGTCAGAGTCCATCAAGTATCCTTTGAAGCTATCCAAATCGGGATTCATCCTAACAAGGTAAGAATCATCCACTAAGGCAACTCGTGGGGTCAAATCCTCTAATCCTACACGTGACTTGTTGGCTACCCCAGGTTGAGAACTATAAGTGTGGATAACATCAATATCTCGATCAACTGTGGAAGACTCTGAGAAGGAGTCCCATTCATACTCGTGTGAACTTGTGTCTGAACTGCGACTAGGATGCTTACACCATGAAGGTTTTGGGCATCTTGATGTGGAAGGTTTCATTTCATCAAAGGTAACACCTTCTCTTTCTATTAAATGAGAAAGATTCTTATGCTGGCGTTCTCTATGAGGATCTTCAATATCTGATTCATTTTGTTCTAAAGTTGCAACTGATGCATGAGTGAATGAAATATCAGAATCTCCCCAAAGGAGATTAGTGGAAGGGGCCCAATCTTCACACATGTCTTGTTGGTTTTTTAGATTAGGAACATATTCTGGTTCATTATTGCTATCTGACACTTCAAAGATAGGATTAGTGCGCTTGTTATAATTCTCAAATCCTAGGCTAACCGACTTCTTAGACTTGCGTCCAAAAAGAGCATGATCAAGAGGTTCAGCTCTAGCATCCAATCTGTGATTAAGAGGACCATGTCTAGGATAGCCCATCTTTTTGAGGAAAGCATAACCTCTTCCATACACCTTAGGAGAGGGAGAGAAGTTCTCATTATGCATGTATTTTTCTTCCCTATAGATCCAGTCTCTAACAAATGTCTCCTCTTTCTCATCTTGGATAGGCACAGAGGACTCTACAAACGTGCAAAATAATGTCATAGTTGAAGAAGAAGGTTTAATTTCTTGTGAAGGCTTTCCATAATACCTAGGAAGAACTGGTAATGTCATGAGGGAGTTGAGTTGATACCCCCCCCCCCCCATGNATCCCCCCCCCCCCCCATGCCAAGGTCTATTGACTTAAGCTTGTCTTTACATTCAGCTAGGGTTACATCAAAATCTTCTGCTTCTCTATTGAGGGGAACATGAGTTCCTACTGAAATTGAATTAATAGATAAAGTGTTATCCCCAGGTATAAAAAGCTCTATTCCATTGTAGGGGAACTTAACACATTGATGATAGGTAGACGACACTGCTTGCATATCATGAATCCACGGTCTACCAAGTAAGATATTATACGCAAGAGGTCCAGCTTCAACTATTTGAAATAAAATATCTTTTTCAACAAGGCCAATCCTAACAGGAAGGATGGGCAACCCCTTGGAACTTCTTTCTGCCTCATCATTGGCTTTGATAGTAATCCTATTTATGGTATCTATGAATTTCTCAGAATAAACCAATTCTTTCAAAAGATTAAAGGAACAAATATTAAGCCCAACACCCCCATCTATCAACACACATCTGACATGGGTTCTGTGGATCATGACCTCAATATGAAGGGCAAGATTATGTGGGTGGCTCAAAGCTTTATCATCTTCCTCCGAAAAGGTAAGGTAATGAGGGCTAGCAATGTGATTAACCATGTTCTGGAATTGATCGACATCTAAGTTGTTGGAGACGTTTGCTGTGTGCAAAGCATCCTCAAGGACTTGGTTATGTCTCGGGGACAATTCTAGGAGCTCAAAGATCAAAATCTGAGCTGAGGTTCTTTGTAACTGATCGAAAATATTGTAGTTTGACTTAGTATCAACTGTTGGCTTTAAGGTGACATTCTTGGATGCCACTTGCTTTGGTTTACTTGACTGACTGAAATTGGGTCCTCTAATGACAACGTGACCTTGACTTTGTGTGATAGCATTGAGGGCTTGTGATGACACTCTAGAGTTGGGACCCCTTAGCACCACAACATGCTCTTAATCAAAGACAGGAGGAGAGTCATAACCATAGGGATCTTTTCCCCTCATCATGTTGACATTTTCCTCTACAACTTCAATCATGTTGATAGTAGTTTCCGCATCTGGGTAAGTGTAGTTGAATCCAGCTTTGCCATTCTTAAGTTTAGAGGTTTCCCCCTTCTCATATTTGGGAAAAGGTTCCTTGAATGCCTTATGATTGACATTAGTGTTCAATCCATCTACCTTAAGCTTTCCATTCTCAATGAGATCTATAATATGCTTGAGTTTGTAGCATTTTTCAATGTTATGTCCAATACCATTGTGAAATATGCAAAAGGCCTTCTCATCCGACCAATGTGGCCTAACATCAGGTATATGAAATTTTGCAGGATCTTGAGGATGTGCAAGATTTTTGGCAATGAGTGTCTTCAAAATACCCTCATATGAATCACAAAGTTTTGCAAATTGACGTCTCTCTCTTAGGCTTACCTTGGTATCTTGGCTTATTCTCCTCTTGATTAAATGTGTTGAGCTTCATGGCTTGAACAACACTAGACAAATGAAGCACATTTTGATCCTTGTGTTGGGAGGAGTCCACAACTCCATCATTAACCACTTGTTTGTTCTTATTCCATTGCGAGTTCCTTCCCTTATCCTTGTTAGAGTTGTTGTTTTGACCATTGTTGTTGTTTTTTTTGCCATGTTTGGTCAAAATTCCTTGTTCTTTTAAAACATCCTCAATCCTACATGTGGTTTCAACCATGGTATCAAAGGAATCAAAAACCATTTTTCTAACTTCATACCACATTTTAGGAACAAAATTGCTAACAAGGATATCAATCTTTTCATTTTCAGGAATGGTTCTAGAATATCGAGAGCACCGTCGTCTCCACCTTTGCAAGAAAGTAACAAAGGATTCCCCTTGACTTTGTTTTAAATTTCATAAGTCAAACATAGTGATTGATCTTGAAAGATTGTATGAAAAATGTTGAACAAATCTATGAACAAGCTCTTTAAAAGTCTTGACGGGGGGAGTTATATTGGTGAGCCATTCCATTGCTTGACCTTTTAGACTCCTTGGGAATAACCTCATAAGATATGAGTCATCTTGGTGGAACTCAAAACTTGTGGTATAAAATTGGCGTACATGATCATGTGGATCTCCATTGCCATCATATTTTTCATATTGAGGAATTTCAACCTTTCTAGGGAACTCTTTCATGTCAACACTCTTATCAAAAGGATTAGTACAAATTGAATCCAGTGAGAAAGAATTCTTGGGTGCTAACATCTTTTCCATCATGCTCTTAAGTTCTTTGATCATCTCCTCTCGAGATGGCCCTTGCTTCTTAATCTTTTTGTCCACATCAAAGTTGTAAGGGACTCTAGCACCCTTGTTTATCAAACTCTCTAGGAACTTATCTTTGTTTTTCTCTTAAATATTTCTCCACACACTATTGGAAAAGTGGTTCTTGTTGCATTTTCATGAAGTCTTGGGAGTTGCAGTCAAAATTCAAGCTACTACCCCCATACTGTAAACCATGATGAGCACGTTGTGAAGGTTACCTTGAGTTCCTAGGAGGTGTTCGTCTCCTATAATGATCATGTATGGAAGCCTTTATTCCTCTAGGGCTAGGAGATCATGATGGTGTTCTTGAATGTCTTCCACTTCGTGGAGTCTCAGGAGGAGTGGATGGAGGAGAGCTATTTTCACCACTAACACGCATGTTATTGAATTGATCATTGAGTTGCTAAGCCAAGAGTCTATCTTTCTATTCTTGGAAGGCTTTCTTTTCTATATCCAACAATGTTTTCCTCTCCAACTCTAGGAGTCTGATATGTTCTTCCTTAAGATCTTGTTCATCTTAGAACACTTTCTTTTCACGTTCAATTCTCTTAAGTCTTTCACTCATGTATGTTGCAGATGTCTTGAGTGGTGAACTTGACCTTTAATTTTGAAACAAATTGTTGGTGTAGGTTGCATTGACATGAGTGTCATAAAGTTCATCTCCTTAGTTCTCATATTGTGATAAATCATCATGATAACCTTGCCTTTTACCTCTGTCTCTCTCTCGCTCAACCCTTTGGTGTGTATCTAGATATCTTGTTGAGATAAGGGGTGAAGTTGGCCGACTGTTATGAGAGGAACCACGAAATGAAATAACATCTCTATGCTTCACAAATATATCATCAAGACATTTATCCATGTCTTCTCTCTCGTGTCGAGTTATTGTGTAACTTATATCCATAGAAGAGTGATAAGATGCTAAGGGGGTACCCAACTCACTAAGGTGAGTCTTAGAATCAAACTAAACTTCTGAGTTGTTCCTAGGTGATTGATTAAATATGGGTTCTTTTCCCTTATGTTTTTGGCGAGTTTGAACTAAAGGTAATTGGTTAAAAACTAGTTGAGGTTGTTTTCTTTGATTTACTTGATATCTTGTTGTAACTGGCATGAAAGAAAAGGTACTAGCTGATAGGATGACCCTAAGAGATGTTGGTATCAAACTAGGATAGTAAAGGCATTAACTTGTCCAAAAGAGGTGATAAGATAGAATTTGCAAGAGGCATAAGCCAACACTGCCACAGAGGTGCCCAGGTTTCGGATAAGTATCCTAGCACATATGGATCAGGAGGATGGTCTTACCCAAGTTATATTGATTGAATTTGAATATATGAAAGTGAATGGACAAGAGATTACCAAAAATCTCCAAGTGTGTTATCAAAGAATCTAAAGGTTTATCTTTGCAACAAGGACGGTTTCTAGCTCACAAAGCTCCAAGCAAGGTCACTTGTGAAATCAAAGATTACTTACTTCAAGAGTTCAAAATACAAGAATCCAAAGCTAAACAAGCTTCTAACATTGGGGTAAGTAATCCAATCTGACCCAGATCAATCAAGGAAATTGGAAAATGACAGGACAATAGGTTAAGCAAGCTCAAAATTAATAACAAACAACTCGCTGGTATAGCAACAAAGGATAGATTCGCATGACAAAATGCTTTCTCGTGCGAAGATTACAACAGGACCGTGCAAATTTTTGCAGATAGGGTGCGAGGAAACACTGGACTGATATGACAAAATGACAACAAATCAACAACAGGAGGCAGAATATCATACGATGATTATAAGAGATCTACGCGAAGAAATACATAGGGCCGCGTGAAGAAACTATTTTCTCGCGTGAGGTTTTTGATAGGAAGGACAAGGAACTCAGTTTTTTTTCATTTTAAATTGACCAACTAGATGCATTGACAAATCTTTCTCATGAATTCGACATGCAAGACAACAAACAGGGAGTTCAAGCAAATATTTGTCTTCAAACAATGAGCAAGGGACAAAGCAACCTTGCACATGATCAAGAATAGTGACATAGTATTTCTACTCCCTAAAAATTCTACTTGTGTATGTTCTCAAAATGTTTTCCAATCACGCACATAGTCCTAGAGAATAAAAAGTTGGTTGCACTATGGTTCTTAGTAATGGTTTGACTCTACAACTTTTGCAATCTCAAGTGGGTGAAATCCAATCCTGGCGCACCAAGGTTTTGACACAGTCCGAGAGTTTAATCAATCAAGAGCTGCTGAGGAGATCTAACAACCCAATAAGAAACCATGCCCATGGAGATTTCTTCCACAAGGACATTTATATAGCGGTTGTTGCTACTATGGAGAAAATAGCTATTACCGCTTGAGGTTCCATCCACATGGTTTACCCAATAAAGGGAGTGTCCACTATGGTTAACCCTCTCTAACAAGGAAGCCTCACAATATGGACCACATGGGGACTTGGTTCAGATTCAAGGGTTCCAAGTTTCTGATTCTCCCAAAAGGGAAAAGAGAATAATTCTCTAGCCTCTTCACCTCACCCAGACATAGCAAACAAGATTAATTGACCCACTAATTTGAAATCACCTCACCCAAGGTTCGTATATCAACAATAATGACCACCGATCTCAAGAGAGAAAGTACCAATCAAAGTTGAAGACTAAACCAAGTTTGAAGTAATGACAAATCCATCCCTACATACAAGGGGATCTATCATCAAGAAGAGATTTGCATGTAATACAAGTGACTGAAGCCCACTCTCTCAAGATTTTCACAAATAGTGTTCATAGGGCCTAATTACTATGTGAAACATATATGCAAGAAAGCAAATCTAAGTCCATTTTTAGAGCACCAATTGGAAATGTAATTTATGAAAGCAAGAAACACTCAAGCTAAACACATGAGAGGTTCATTTTTATTTCCAAAATCCAAATGTTATAGAGATGCAACAAAATACCTCAAGTCCAAAGCAACGCGAACATTTTTTCATTTATCCACGCAATTCCAAATCAGCAACAACAATAACAACATCAAATCAAAAACCACCAGAAATAGTAAACATTAGTGGTTAGAGATCAAAGATATATAATATAGCACTAAAAATCAGATCTCTGGTGTGAAATCTCGCGCGAAGATTCTTAGAGTGCTTCGCAAAGATTCACAGAGTGCCACGCGAAGATTCATAGAATCTCATGCGAAGAAACATGCAGACAGTAAAGAAATGCATAAAACAGTAAACAGTAACAGATCATTGCCTGGTGTCAGAGTTCGCGCAAAAATTTGCACAGTGTTGCGCGATGAAAATTTGCGTATCGCGCAAAATTTTGCACAAACTGGAAAAACTTTGCGCCATTTTAAGCAAAACGTCACATAAATTTTTGTCAAAGATCCGTACAAACGAAAAAATTAGATTTTGCAAGAAAATAATGGAAATGGAGTTAGATCTGCCCCATGGTGGGCGCCAAAAATGTGTGATAAAAATGTGTCACACTTATATGAATCATTCCATCCAAGGTTGCTCAAGAATGAGGCCTCAAATATCGACTCATAGCTCCCTAGTCATGGATTACAAAGGTGTGTGATGAAGGCCCTCAGATTGACCTAGTTGTGCCTATGCAAGTACACTATGAAATGAGAGATTCAATGCATGAAAATGAAATCTATTCTACATAATAACAATGCAATAAAGGAAATTAGTCTAAATGATAACAATGCAAGATTATTCTATGAAAGGAAATATGAACTTAATCTAATATGGATCTAATATACATGAATAGCCATGGATGCAAGAAGAAGACAAGAAGAGAGAAGTTGCAATATCCAAGCTTGAGTGCTCAAATTCTCCTCCAAAATTGCTCTCCAAACCTGCAACATAACAATACAAAAAAAGTGGGATGCTAAATGAGAAGGAGAGGGCTCCTTATAAAGAAAAGTGAATGGTTGAGATTAAGAGGCAAAAAGAAATGAGCAATGGTGGAGATTAAATCTTGGTTGATCCATGTGCTCATTAAAGCAAAAAGCCCACCACTTAGAAAGATGTGAAAAAAAGGATTTTTATTTAATTTATTTTCCTTTTCATCAAAAGAAGAGCTTTAAGTGGGGATTTTTATTTATTTAATTAAAAGAGGGATTTTCTTTATAATTAAATAAATTAGAAATTTTTTATTTAATTAAATGGGAGGAATTTATTTCAATTAAATAAGATAAATTTTGTTTAATTAAAAGGGAGATTAAATCTTTTAATTAAATAAAAATGATCAAACCTTAGGAAATATTGAAATTAAGATCAAGGAAATTGATTTGAATTGAAAATGTTGCAAAGCATTGATTCAGGAATTTGATAAAATGATAAATGGGGCCCATAGTCTAGGCGACCATTTTAGGGTGCATACACTTTCCACTCCTTTTAGTTAGTGTGCTTTACCTTCCTTATACATGTTGCATTTGTTAGTCCTATTACTTTTCACATATATAAGTGGAATACACCAAGGAGTACCAAATGATGAATGCTCAATTAATGCGTTGTAATGGAAAAGTACCAAAACTATCCATTTCTAGTTCTTGAGAACATATGGTGATATAAATGTGTTTTGGTAGATGATTGTACTATTCATTATTCAGTCCCATGTTATATGTATATACTTGTTGCATTTTTTATTCTTGTTGCATTTTTTATTCTTATTACATTAGGAAATTAAGTGGAATACTTCTACTTTTTTCAATGCTCTATTTCATCTTGAATCTCTTTTGATATTTCATTATACCTGTTGCATTAGGAAATTAAGTGGAATACTTCTACTTTGTTTAATGATCTATTTCATCTTTAATCTCTTTTGATATTTCTTTCATTTTTTATAAAAACAAGTTCGTAAAGAAAAAGAAATGGATAGTTCTGAGACTACACATATGCTGATATTGTGAGACTACACATATGCTGATATTAAAATATTTTACTCTGATGATTGTATACTATTCATGATTGTATACGGTCCATATTTATGATGGTACTACTTGGTGTATTCCATTTAAATACAAGCAAGATTTACTTTTTGTATCATGTTTAGTTGGTATATGCAGAATTGAGCTTGTAAGATTATGGAGAGTAATGGGAAGAATGAACCGGATATGAGGTGGTTGATCACCGAATGTGGGGCATAAGGGCTTAGATTACCCTTGCATTTTTTTACTTAATGGTGTGTTTTTAGACCACAATTCAGTTCTTGGATATTGTTCTTCCCCATATTTTATCTCATGTTATAGATGTTTCATTGTATTTTTGTTTAGATTCATAGTATCAACATATATGAAACACTTTCATTTTTGTACTGATAGAAAATAGTCATATTGTTATTTGAATGTTTCTATCTGCCTCCAATAATATGTTATGGTGCTTCAATAGTATGAACGAACAAAATAATCTACAAACGAAAATAATGTGGAGAGTGGCAATGCAATTTGTTCGATACAACGGTGATGACTTTGGTAAATGTGCTTATGTGTCAGTGTGGTGTTGGGCATTGGGTGTTGAAGATGTCACACACGATAACTAATCCCGAGCGTAAATTTTGTTCTTTCCCAAATATGAAGAAGATTGTTAACTCCACTATATTTAATGTTTATAAATAATAAAATTAATCTTTATAGCAATTACTAATTTAGATTTGGTATTGTAGGGAGGCAATGGATGTCAATACTTTTGGTGGGTCGATGAAGCCCCATCTACGTCTATGTCATCTACATCTATACCTAATGTGGGAGACGAGTGCAAGTTCTGCAAGGCTCAAGAGATAACTATTGTCGCCCAGATTGCGTTAATGGCGAAAGTAAAAGTTATCTGTAAAGCGAAAGTCATGTTTCTACGAAGTCTTCTTTGTGTAGTAATCACACTAGTTTGTTGGGACCATATGCATAAATGTGGTTAAAAGAGATGCCTCATATTACTGAGGCCCCATATTGCTGACACTTTTTTATAATTTGATGTGATATGTAGGACAAATTTTGGTAATGTCGTGATTATTCTGTTGTTTTTAACTTGTTTATGATTTTCTATACAAATACAAAAAAGTTTATAAAAATAAAGAGTACTATTCGAAATAAAATTGAAAACAAAATTTATTAATTTTTAAAAAATTAAACTTGTAGAAGATTTTCTATATAAAAATATAATTTTTTAAAAAATAATTAAAATTAAAAAATGAAAAAAATAAAAAAATTAGTAAATTAAAAAATATTAAAAAATTAAAAAAAACCTTCCTCAAATTCCAATTCCAATTAGAAAATGAAGAACCAAACACAGAAAAAGGAAATTCTTAGTCATCTTTCATTCCAAATCGAATTTTGAAATTGGCAACCAAACACAAAAAATGGATATTCTCAGTCATCTTCTAGGTCAACCAAACGGTCCAAACTATATTCCAAAAATGCAAAACCAGAATATCGAATCCCTATTTTGACATATTCAGGTTCTGCCTATTCCTCAACCAAATGGGGCATAATGGATTTGAGGATTTTTTTGTCTTTTTTTTTCTTCTAATAATTCTATGACGTAACAAAAATAATAGATGTTATTATATGGTTTTAACAATCTATATAT
>MU224545.1:2501416-2536015 GCA_018584345.1 Thuja plicata
TATATATATATATATATACACATGTACAAGCCATATTTTAGAATTGCAAAGACTATGAACATAAGCTATTGAAGGCATGCGCCTACCTAGACACTTTTCACATGGTAATGCCACTTCTCCCTCAATATTTTCTTCAAAATAACTAATTAGTTGCACATTACTGAGATCAAGATGTATGACATGGGTCTTTCGATCCTCATGCAGGTAGGCAACTCCTCTTGCTGCTCCATTTTTTATTTTTTACTTTCTAGTCTATAATTTGAACTGGTTTTTTTGCTAAAAAATTAGATACACGAGTTCATTCAAATTGGCAGTCTGTTTTGTCACGCATTTGTCAGTTTCAAAATTTTGGATTTGAGTTCAACACATGTTTTCTCCATTTGTTTCAAAATTTTCCAAAATATGATACAGATGAGGGAATATGATGGTTGCACATAGCAAGCAATGTGTCACAAATATGGTTTCCGTAAATACACAAAATGGATTTATTGAGAACGTCTTACAACTTTCAAGTAAATTTTAATTGTTGGTTGCAAAACAATTTCTGGGAATTCTTCTTGTATATTCCATGTTTATGCTTAAATGGGTGATTTGAATTTGTGCCAAGCATGAAACATAGACACAACCAATATTAAATGTAAAACCTACAGATTTAGTATAATTTATGACCACATAAATTTGATGAAGCATATGAGATTGCGTAGCAATACATAGTTGAGTTCAGTTTTGGATCATCCATTGGTAAAAATGACCTTTGGAGACTTAGCATAGATGAAGCGATGACATTGAAAAGAGAAAAGGGACAAGAAAGAAAAAGTGGTGTTCAATTCATATCTTATAGATAACCACCTAAAAGGGAGTAAAAGATGGAAAATTTTGAAGGCTTTTGGCCACTCAAGGCATAGATAGTATCATGCCACCAATTTGATGTATGGGTGACAAGAATTATTTTTCTAATCTTTTATCCAAGGATGTCATATCCCATAGAATACTAATATTTGATCACTACATTACAAAATTGATTTGTAATATTGATGCAAAAATCGGCCTAATTTAATTATACTGCATATGTCCTCATTATGACAATGCTTTATGAAATTGATGCACAAATTGGCCTAGTTAAACAATATCTCATATATCCACATTACAACACTGCAAATCAAAGTGAAATGTATGCATCTAAGAACAAGGCATATACCTCTTTGAACTTTGTTTTAATGAGATAGAGATAGCTATATAATTGAATGCTTCTCCCTGAATATTTTGGGTGGTATGTTCATTGCTACACTTTAATGAATGGATAGTTTACTTAAGAAATTCATGAAGCCTTTTTGTTACTTGGTTGGTGTCTTTTTGCAACTACTTAATTGTTTCGAATTGTTGTTTGTAAATAGAAAAAGAGAATGCATTTGTTATAACAGGAATTGAATTACCTCTTCTACTAGAAGGACTAACAAAATATAATATTTGATGCAGTTGGTCTAGTCCTGGTGATGGGAAAGCTAAAACCTTGTATTTATTATTTTCTTGTACTTGGGAGTTTAAATCATTCTTCACTTTTAGATGTTGTTACCCTTATATTTATTCTCCGATTTGCATTAGTCTTGCATAGTTACTTATACAATTATATACTTTGCAAGCTACAAACACCTTTAATGAAATCTCCTTAAATGTTTTGAAATCTCATCACATGTTTGATGTCTTATTGTTTCATAACTACTCTGACTGTATTCTCAAGCTTGTTCTAGTGATATATCCTTCAAAATTTGTACTTGTGATGATCAATGTACTTGCAACACCTCTTTGACAGGGTAATGTGTGTTGTCATTTAATCTCTAGTTTCAGAAAAACAAATTAGTTATGGCCTCAATGTGACTGTGTATTTATCACATAAAATTATATAGATATTTGTTATTAAACCCTAGGACACCCTAGTGTTTGTCCTCTTGTTGATCATTGTTCTAGGCGCTAATAAGCCAAATGATCACTCCCTACTACTCCCCTACCCAAGGCAGGGACTCCAGCTACGCGCAACCCTTGTTCCTATTTCTACACACATGGAATTTTTTAAAATATTTTCTAAGCTATTTTTATGATTTTGATATACTTATTAGTCTTCTACATTTGAGATGTTCCATTTTCTATCATATTGATAATGATTTGAGAGTCACCTTCTAATGCAAATTTGATGCCACTAATCTATTTGCCAATTAATTGCTAGTAAGGTGGTTTGGATTTTAGCTTCATTATTGATTTCATCCTTTAGCTTTTTTGCACCAATGGCCAAACTATTGCCTAACTATCTCTTGCAACACAATCTACAACTGATGGGCCAAGATTTCCTTTTGAAACTCCATCATAATTTATTTGAATCCATACATCTTCAGGCACCATTCATTTTACATTATTATCTGTGTTGATTGATAGATTAACAAATGAAAACTCATTAATGGGAGAAATCTTCAACATTGGCCATTTATTCAATAGTATATTATCAAACTGGTGGAAGGGATACTTTGTTGGGTTTTGTTTAGCTACTCATGCATTGATAAATTTTGTTATAACATTCTTAATTTTGAAAAGCATCTCTTCCAAATTAGCTTCCTTCTCTTGAAATATTCTTTAGTTCATCTATTTCTAATAATTCCAAATGATTATTGACGAGCAAAACTTCCATATGCATGAGAAGGTTGAACTATATGTCTTAATTTTCCATCATTGAAATATTTCCTTTAGTGATGTTGTACATGGAATATGTCAGTCTAGTTTATGCAAAATGTGTTTCTAGCAGTGGTTGGTGAAATCACAATGCAAAAAAAGGTGATCAATATTTTCCTTACACAAAAAATATCTAAAAGGGTCTTGGAAGCCCAATTTGTGAAGCCTTTCTCCTATGATTATCCTTCCCTTCAAAGCCAACCATACAAACAAGCTTGCCTTTGGTAAGAAGATCTTACTACAACAAAATAGATTTGACCATCCTTCTTCGTTTGTAGATTCTAAGATTTTCTTCCCCTATTTTGTCTGAATACCTACCTTTGACCTACACCAAACTATTTCATCATTTTCTCTTGACAAAATTATTTTCATATTCATCAGAATTTTTGAGAATATTTTATTTTGCTCTCTGATAAGATTTATATCAGCCAAAGGTTTCTATTTCCATTTTTAAAATATATTTTATTCTCCTCTAATGCTGTAATTTGACACCTTGGTCCCCTACCTTGTTTCCACATTTTATTTGATCACTCTTAATTGTGTGTCCTCCTTAAGGCATCTATGCCCATCCCAAGAGTCTTCCTAAAAACTTGCAGATTCTACATTACCAATTTGCCAAGTAATATGGTTCGTTATGATATGTCTGCAAGTTAGCATGAAATTCCATATTGCCGACCCTTAGGGTGGAATTTTGATAGAAAAAAGTGTTCCCTATCTTGATTCTCCAAGTATTTTTTTCTAAAGGATTCTAGTCCAATATTTTAAGGTTTGAAATACATGCTCTAGACTAATATTGCCCCTATGGCATCATTCATTATATTCTAGTTACTTAATCTAGCACCAATTGCTACCTTTGGTTTAAATATTTTATCCCTTCTTGAAAGAGGGATTTTATCTCGCTCTTGGTTATTATTCCAAAAAATATTTTGTATTTTTTGTTCAACGATCTTTACTATCTTGGTAGGGATTTTGAAACATATTATAGACTAACGATATAGCTGAAATTACTATTTTGAGCATCAAAATTCTACTAGCCAAAGTGAGCCACCTACTTTTCCAACCTTCCGTTTTCCCTAAGAAAAAAAAAATTGAACTAATATATTCCACAAAGAAGTATGACATGCTCTTGATAACAAAGGGGTCCCCATGAATCTACACGAAAGCTTTTCGTATATCCAACTTCACCATCATGAGATTTTTTTTTGTTTCCTTATTGTATGAACATCTTCATGGGCTACTATAATTCCTTCCATAGTGGATTTGTGTGAGACGTTGAAACCACTTTGATCCTTTGAAATAACCTAACTTAGCACTTTCTTCATTCTTTTTCCTAGTACTTTCGACATCACCTTATAAGTAGTATTACATAATGAAATTGGTTTAAAGTCTTCAAAAGTCTGGACACTTGATTTTTGGGGCATAAGAGCAATTAAATTATTATTTAAATCTTTAAGTGTAGATTTAGCCCTTGACTCCTCAACCATGCCCTAAAGGTCATTTTTTAAAGAAGTTAGTTGGGAAGTCATTCAGATTGGGGGATTTTTCCCCATTTATTGAGAAAACTATAGCTTGAACTTCCTCCATAATTATCAATCTTGTTAACATTCTATTGTAATTTTCCGTCAAAATATTGGAATTTTATTCAGCATATCTTTGCTTAAATATGATTGGGCTCCAATGTCTTTGTTAAGAAAATTTCTAAAGAAATTAATAGCTTCATTGTTGATCTCATCTCTATCTGAAAGAGATTCCCTTGTCATGCTTTAAATTTTTAGAATTCCATTTCTACTTTTAGCTTTCACTAAGTTATGGAAGAATTTTGTATTTTTATCTCCCTTCTTTAACCAACAATTTTTTGACTTCTACCTTCAGTATATCTCTTCATAGACTAAAAATTTGAATTAGTTTCCATTCAATTCCTTCTCAAGGTTGAAATCATCATCTGTCATTCCATGTTTAATAACCTTATCATGGAGCAATATAAATTCTTTCTCAATTTTTTTCCTCCATGAAAATGTTTTTGAAGTGAGTTTGATTTCACTCCTTTAGACTTTGTTTTATGAAGCGCGATTTCTTGAAAAATAGAAAGGCTTTTGCCTTTGGGGAATTTGTCTACCACGAGTCAATGAGAGCTCTAAGTTATGGTCCCTCATCAACATTGACTCAAATTTGAATTGGCATCTAATCAAAACTGAATAATGTTAAATAATCAAAGATTCTTAGACCATGAGACACTTCGTCGAGTTACCAGCAATAAAAAATCTATCCAACTTTTCAAAAATGTCGAAAAAACCCTTTGTTCTATTTGTCCATGTCTAGGTATTATTTTTTGTGATTGTCTCAATTTCATTATGGTACTAGAGAAAATAGCACCCTTGTGCTTGTGCATATTTTAATTGTCGTAAAGATGTCATTACTAGGTTTGAGGCTATTAATTGATATATAAAGAGGAATTGCATTTAATACTATATTGAAGCCTTCACAAATCTCCATTAATATTATTGGGCATTGTAATATTTTGCATTGTTGTTTTGTTGCTATGTTGGGCATTCAAAACATTGTTTGGGAGTTTTAACTCATTGTTGGACATTTAAAACCTTTTTATTACGCATTCAAAATCATGCTAGAGTATTCAAAATAGGATATCTTTCTCATTTGACAACAAACTTAAAAATTTAAGATGTTTGGAAAGTTAATGAGTATAATAAAACTCAAAAATCTTTTGACAATGTTACACGCTGAATAATTTGATACAAAAAACATAGTACACAAATAGTAGCATGAAACTTATATACAATATTCTAAATAAATAACATTTGGTGAGTGTAGATAATTGTTTATATTATGAAATTTTTTATTATGAATATTATTTTTATTTGTAGGTTTTAAATATGACAAGGTTGCATGTTTGAGCTATAAGGTATCAAAGGGTATTAAAATATTTGAAGGATTCATTTTTCATATATCGAATGAGGAAAAAATGAATTAAATTAGAAGAAACAAGGTTTGATGCTCTAATGATGATACATGACTCTGCAACATTTTTTTATAAGGAACACTGTACATTCTAAAATGCCCATTTTCAATGGAAATTGATATCTTATGTTTAGTTATGGTTTTTATTTTTCTTTGCATGCCATTCTAAAACTTTGACTATCTTGCAGCACATGTGCGCTTAATTACCTTTTATTTTACACTCTTTGGCACACACAATATGAGAAAAGAAAGCTTAAAAAAGGTTATAAAGTAGATATCAAAGAAAATGGAGAAAACATATTAGGTTTAAAGACTAAGCACAGCTTTCAAATCAAAGATTGGAGGATTTTTATCATCTCTGTGTGTGTAAATATTGAACCTGCAAATCTACAACACAACACTTTAATATATCATTACATCAATGGCTAGCAACATCAAATGTAATTGAAAAGTCTAAAGAAACCAAAGAAATTGACATATTGCTTCCTATTTAGAAAGAGTATGATCTAATTATGTTAGTGCTCTGAGAATGTGCATTAGATCAGTGACAATTCAGTTCTAAAATGGAAGATTCATTAAGAAATGCATCTACACTAATGCAATTAGAAGAATTCATAAAATATTAGATGAACTAAGATAAGAATTGAATGATCTAGACACAAATTAGCAGCATTTTATTTTTCAAAAGCTAGATCCTCCTTAATGCCTTGATCAGGTGTTTACTTATAGATTTTCCCTTGGAGGGAAATATTCAAATTCAAATTTGATAGTTGAGATCATTCCTCAATGAGTGGCCAAGATTAGGACCTTGAGTGATCCATGTGATTGGAGCTCATTGGAAGAAATTGAGTTATTTATCCTTTTGTGAGTTTAGTAGATAATAGGATAATTAATTAAATCACTTTAATTAATATCGCTAGCCATGGGATTTTAGATTTTGATTTAATTGAATAGCTAGGAGTATTAATTAATGCTTGATTTTTTATGATTGATTTTTTATGCTTGATTAAGATTTAGGGCAATTTAGGCCTATTGGTTAGACTAGACCAATTTTAGGTGATTACATTTGCCCCTCTTTGAATTGATGTGTGATCAACACATTGAATCAAGGAAGATATTAATGTTGATATGAGAGAATAGTTTGATGTAGATATCAGAGAATAGTTTGATGTAGAGCGATGTAACTACTCATGATTTCATTTGAGAATTCCAAGCTTGATTGAACGAAATTCAAATGATGATATCAGCTTTGAACTTGATTGAGCAAAGACTGATAATTCTGACTTCAAACTTGATCAAACGAAGGTTGATTGATGATATCAGTTTTGAACTTGATTGAACAAAGACTGATAGTTCTGACTCTGAACTTGATCGAACAAAGCTCTATGGATGATACCAATTCTGAACTTGATTGAACAATAAATGATACAACTAACTCCAAACTTGATTTAATGAATTTCAATTGAGATTGATGCCCCTAATCGATGTGATTCAGTTTGATTAGAAAAGATCTCTGATATGATCGATGATTGCTACTAGAGTCAATTCGATGACAAAAAATTGATACAACCAAGATTTGTATTTGATCCAGATGCAAGGATATTGTTGATATGTTTATGATTATGATGCCCCCTCTGGAGAGAGATCAAAATGTGATAGAAGAAACTGAGGGATATTGGATAATGATTTGAGAAAATATTGAATTGATTTAGAAGATTGGATTGATCTTGATATAGAAGAAAGTTGATTCAGAATCCATTTTGATTGAGCTCTCCATAATGATATTGCAAAAAAAAATGATCATCCATGACGATAAATTTAAGGATCTTAGATGGGATACTCAACCATGTTAAAGATAGATTTCCCTCTGTGAGGTGATTTTGATCAAGTCAGATGAACGCAAGAATGAAATGAAAGCCCCTAGAATGAGATGAAATCTTCCATTTGTGGTTGAATTTTGATCTTATTTTGTTATGCTTTTTATCATCATAGAGTTGTTAGTCGTCAGGTGTTAGTCACAAGCAAGTACAACCACCGTTGGTACTCAGGCGACCATGATGATATATATGAATACTGCATTCCTGGATTAACAAACAAGAATTAATCCTTTTCATATGAAAATGTCCTCGGTGATTCTTTGGTGATCATGTCCTAAGACATATTTTCACACTATTATGAATTAATTCACAAGCAGAAAACAAAGAAAATGTTGTATTCCTTCTTTGGTCTTCTAGTCGAGTGACTCCTGGAATTCCTTAAGAAATATGACAATCATCAATCAATGATAATAGGCAGTAGACAAAGAAAATATCATGCCCCCTATTCTTGTTTCTCTAGTTCAAAGAAATCATAGAGTCCCTCGGAAGACATGCTAAGAAAAAATATAACCATGCTATCCATGATAGGTAGTGTTAAGAAAAAACATTGCTTGATTGTGTGATTATTTTTGTTTTCTTATTATTGTTTGTTTGATGAGTGTTGAGAAATACTATTCATTTAAGCTCGTGGGTGTTGAGAAACACCAGTGTTGTGTAGCAGTAGAACACCTGATATTTGATAGGTAATGTGGATGACTCCACTCAGTAAGATGGTTGAATTGACGACTATGAACCTGACTCACCAAGATGACCAGGAACTTGCCCCTAGCTAAATGTGATTTTTCCTAAGAACGAGATGTGGACTGGCTCCAAGCTATGACAAACTGAATTTGATTTTATGTGCCTAGAAAAGAATTTAACCAACAATAGCCATTGAGTAATTGATTATTTTTCCCAAATTCCTATTCAAGACTTAATTTGATATTTGAGGTTCTGATTTTCCATGATGGAAAAGAGAAAACTTCTCTAATCAAATTACAAATTGGAGAGAAATTAGATTTAGATTCCTAAGATTACAAAGAAAAATGCAATGTTTAGTTGAATTATGCAAAGGCAACGTACAAAACCACTCATTAGTAGTCTATAATGTTTTTAATCCACCTCTTTGGCCAAGGAAGTCTTCAAAAAAGTCCTGCAAGAACTTGTTAGATTATTTAATGATCAAATTTGCCAAAAACACTACAAGTTAACTGATTAGCCATCAAATCAAGTAGTTATGCAAATTAACTAACCAGATGCGATCTTGAAATTTCTTAAATGTGATCATCTTTCCTAAATGCAATTAAGGAATAACCAAATGCGAGTAAGGATCCTAAATGCAAGTTTTTACCCCAAATGCGATCCAAGATCCCCTAAATGCGAGCCTTCCCAGATGCGACTATGGATTCACCAGATGCGATCCTGGATTCACCGGGTGCGATCTAGAACATCAAATGCAATTATATTTACCAAATGCGGATCTTCCATTGAAGCATAGTAAAATATGATAGTCAATCAGCTCAAGAATGATGAAAAATCCGGGGCTATGTCCCACGGTGGGCATAAAAAATGTGTGTAAATATTGTACCTACAAATATGCAACACAACACTTCAATATGTCATTGCATCAATGGTTAGCAACATCAAATGTAATTGAAAAGCCTAAAGAAACCAAAAAAATCAACATATTGCTTCCTATTTAGAAAGAGTATGATCTAAATATGAATTTGATCTCAGATTATGCATTAGATCAGTGAAAATTCAGTTCTAAAATGGAAGATTCATTAAGAAATGCATCGACATTAATGCAATAAGAAAAATTAATGAAAAGATTAGATGAACTAAGATAAGAAATGAATGCAAGAATAGAAGAATTGAATGATCTAGACACAAATTAGCAACATTTTATTATTCAAAAGCTAGATCCTCCTCAATGCCTTGATCGAGTATTTATTTATAGATTTTCCCTTGGAGGGAAAGATTCAAATTCAAATTTGATGGTTGAGATCATTCCTCAATGACTCGCCAAGATTAGGACCTTGAGTGATCCATGTGATTTTAGATCATTGGAGGAAATTGAGTTGTTTTACCTTTTGTGAGTTTAGTAGATAATAGGACAATTAATTAAATCACTTTAATTAATTTCACTAGCCATGGGATTTTATATTTTGATTTAATTGAATAGCTAGGAGTATTAATTAATGCTTGATCTTTGATGATTAATTTTTATTCTTGATTAATATTTAGGGCAATTTATGCCTATTGGTTAGACTAGACCAATTTTAGGTTATTACAATCTCAAGTTAGATTCTCACTTATAGATGATAATTTGCACGAAAAGCACTAGTTTCAAGTTGAGTCTCTTCATGGAACAGGGGAGGCTTGAAAAATCTTGGTAGTAGTTTTGGATAGTGTAATATCCAAAATAGGGTGGATTTAGTGTATCGACATTGGTTTATTTTCTTTTGTATACTAGAGGAGGGATTTGGATATCATAGTAATGTAGGGATGTTGACACATTCAAAGGAGAGTGGGTGTTTGGAGGAGAGTTTCTCTCTCATATATAAGAACTAGAGGATTTTTGAAACATAGTGATGTACTATCATAGGAGAATTGTTCTCTCATTATGCATGGAGGATGGGAAAACATTCTCTCATGTGGTACAAACAATTTGCAAGTTTGGAAATCAACACATCTATATATGGATTCAGTTTATTGTCTTGGGTGAGTGAAGAGATTTTGTCAACATGTTCCATTAAATTTCTAAATGTACTATTGTGTTTAATACATGCAATGCTTTGTTCAGATTTATGTAATAAAGAAAAATGTTGAAATTATAATTACATCTTTAGTATTGAAAATAATACATAAATGTTACTTTAACAAATAAATACATTGGAAACAAATTCATCTTAATGAATTGTAAATATTTTTAAGAAATTAGTTGAAATTTATTATCATTAAATGATTTGGAAGGTTGTACACGAAAATACAACACTTTATAAAGATTTGTTTAACACTACATAATACACAGTTCAATCAAACAATGTCATTTGATCCATAATATATATAATTTTCTTTCAATTTATATAGATCATCGAATTGAAAAGGGGGGAAAAATCATTGTAGTTTTTAAATAGACAATAATTCCTCCTTGGACTTGATAGTAGATGAAACACAAAAACGTGAAATTCTTCTTAGTCAAAATTGTAACCTCTTGACAGATCACAAAAAACTGTAACCTCTTGTAGCGAAAGAAAATTGCCTCTTCTCACTACCAGGAAAAAGAAATTACTAAAAATTTTAAATAAATAATAATTAACCTTATACTTGATAATAGATAAAACACCAAAAAGTAAAGTGATTCTTAGTCAAAACCATAACTTTTTTTGTGAAATAAAATCATGTCTCCACACTACCAAAACTATAGTAGTCTAGAATTGTTGCTAGTCAAATAAAATATTAAGAAATGTTCATGATGGTGAAGATGATCAAGTCAAACAATGATGTCACTAATAATATGTGATTAATGTTTAACATAGAAAATGTCCTTTCTTAAGGGGGGATTTAAATGACCTAATCATACTTTTGATATGTGCCATGTTTGATAGTGTATTGCATAAAAATGTTATAAGAAGAACAAACTTTTAAACAACTAAGCTCATCTAATATATTCTATTCATACCTCAATATAATGTGGAAAGCATGTTAATCAAAAGCAATGATTTTAATGACAAGATTAACTATTCAATACAAGAGAAATGCAAACCTCCCAAAATGAAGAGTGTATGATTGTGTTGTAGATGGTATATTGTTTCTCACATTCCTGCAACATAACAATGTGTTGAAGGTTGTTGTTGAAGTGAGGAGGAAAGATCTCAATTTATAGGATTTTGAGGGAAATTGACAGTTTGGATTCAAAGTTGGATGAAGGGCTAGGATTGCACAAGATCAATGATGTGGCCACGAGGTGGAAGCCAAGTGGAGGCCAAGTGAACTTAGGGTTTTATCATTCAAAGGGGGAAATATGCTCACACATGTGTGAGAAACCTTTGAAAGTGATGGGTCAATGACAATGTGTAAGAGGGTGTAAGAGGGTGTGAAGATAAAATTTACTCACACATGTGAGAAACTTGGGAAAGTGATGTCTCAATCACAATGGTAAAAAGGTGGAAGAGGGTGAGATGACCAAGTTTGAGTTCACATCTGAAGGGGGACAAATGTGTAAGGGTGTGTAAGATGTGTAAGGTTTTGTAAGAGATGGTGTAAGAGTCACATGTGACTTGAGTTGTGTAAGGGTAACATGTGACTTGGGTTTGCTAATCCCTTGATTAGGATTGTGAAAATAATTAGGGAGTGATTAGGTGGGAGTTTAGGATTAATTAGTGGCAAGTGGGGTAGAAGGATGGGTTAGGTTAGGGAAGTGAGGTTAAGTGAGGGTTAAATTTAGGAGCCATGTGCACAAACATAATTAAATATGATATTTAATTCCAAGTGGGAGAAAAACATTAATTAAGTAAAAAAAGTGATTTACTTAATTAAATGGAGGGTTAAGATACAAGTGGGAATATGATAGGATACTATTAAATAAATGTAAATTTATTTAATCAAGGATAGGGGATAAACATGATTATTAATTAAATAAATGTGAATTTATTTAGTTAAAGGTAGGATAGGGATTATTAAATAAATAATAAATATCTATTTAATTGGCTAGAATAAGGGTAATGGATAGATTTTGGTGTCTACATTTTTCCCCTCTTTGATGTAGCATCGTGAAATGATGTTAGATCAAATATGATTAAAACATAGTGGATAAAAGGCATAAGACTAGTAGCATGATGCCCCAATCACTAGAGGATAAGGATAGATGATGAGGAAGGAGTGGTATGCTCTCTTGAGAGGATGGGTGGGTTTGGAGAACACAAGTGTGCTCTCAAAATGGATAGGAGTATATAAGGAAAGGGGAAAGGATATGGATTGTGAAGGAATAATAAAGGAAAGTCATGTTGCAATGGTGTGAGAAATCTAAGTTTGATATTTTACTTGATGTTATGCATCAAGGTATGATGAACCAAAATGACAAGTTGTCAAGTATGTGATAAAAATGTGAAATACAACCACATACCTTATGACACCATGACATGGAAGACCATGATGCTTTGTGACAATAGGATGCAAAGACCAGAATAAATGCAAAAAATACTAACATATACAAACAATAAGAAAGAATGCACATAAACCAAAAGAAAACTAGAATTTTACCCCTAGCCAAGATGAAAACTAATTGACGAATTGATTGATGATGATTGGTTGAGGGAAATGCTAACAATAAGAAAAATGTGA
Source organism: Thuja plicata (assembly GCA_018584345.1). NCBI lineage: Eukaryota > Viridiplantae > Streptophyta > Pinopsida > Cupressales > Cupressaceae > Thuja > Thuja plicata. The sequence continues at coordinate 2,514,313 of MU224545.1, forward strand.
ATCCAAAGGATTGGGAAGGATACATCCCATGATAATGATTTGAAAAAGTGGGCAATCGATTGTCAGGTGATTTGGATCAATATAACGATTTGATTAAGGATTTGTGTGCTAGATTATAATATTGGAGTGATTAGATTAGTATTGATTGCACTTGATTGGACTGGTTTGGGATTTTTGGAGGAATATATTGGAAGGAGGATAAATGATTGGATAAGAGGGGAGGAAGATAAGAGGAATTAGATAAAATGAAAGTGGAAGATAAGAGGATTGGAGGATAAGATGGATTTAAAGTTGGAAGGAAGCATAAATGTATTTGATTGGATATGATGAGGAAGATAAGAGGAATTAGATAGAATGGAATTGGAAGATAATATGATTGGAGGATAAGATGGATTGAATGGAAGAGGAAGGGACTGGATTAGAAGAGGAATGAATTGGATAGAATTTAATTGGAATATGGGTGAAGGATAAAATGTATTGGGAGGAGTAAATGGATTGTATTGGATAGGATAGGAGGAAGATAAGAGGAATTGGATATGATAGAAGGCAAAGATAAATCAAATTGGATAAGAAGGAAGATAAGAGGAATAGAATTGGAAGATACGATAGATTGGATTAGAAGATAAATGAATTGGAAGATGGATAAGGGATAAAATGGATTGGGGCCGATGACAAGGGAGTACCAAGGAATGGTGGAGATCGAGAGATGACTTGGATGGGAGATAAATGAAGGGAATGGATTGGGGAGGATTGGTGTATAATGGATAGGAGGTTGGAATACTTGTGAATAAATGGATAGAGGAGTTGGAAAGGTAATCATTGGAACACACCTTGAAGGGTGGTGGAGTATTAAAGGAGGATATTGTAAAGGAGATGAAATAGAAAAAGATGAATTTTGGGATGTAAGGACCCAAAATAGATGAAGGAGATGACGAACTTAGGATAGTGTATTTTGGTACATAATTACCCAAAATAGATTTGGAAGATGGGAGATTGGTATATGGAGGATAAAATAGATTTATGAATGGAATAAGCTTTTGGATTAGCAAGGTTGGATGTCAATGTTGATTTTTCTATGAGATGCATTGCTTCAATGAGTAGCTTGGGGATCCACATGATTTTTGAATTTTTCTTTTGAGCCTTTGGAGCTTTTGAATTTTATTTCTTTTGGATCATATTTTTATTTTCTTGAAAATATATTTTAGATGGGACATGTTGATCCTTTATTTTTTATGGATTTTGGCTTCTATGCATTTTAGCTTTGGCATCCAATTTACTTCCAATAGCAATGGTATGGTTGCATGAGGATGGATGGTTTGGAGAGTTTATGGATGGAATATTGGATGGTGAATGTTGGAAGGCATTCAAGGATGTGTGGCTTTGTTGATATTTCTTATGAATTTGAGGTTATGGAGTGGTGGACTTGGATATGGTGGATGGATGTATGTAAGGACCCAACATGGATGGAAGGGATGAAGGATTTATATTTGGGACACAAGGACCCAAAATGGATGTGGATGAGGAAGGAATGAAATTTTGAACATAAGGGCCCAAAATGGATTTGGATGAGGAGGGAAGGGAATTGTGGACATAAGGGCCTAAAATGGATTTGGAGGATGGGGGGTGGGAACATTTGAGTTTATATGTAGGGATTTCAGATTTAGAAGGGGTGGAAGATTTATCAACATCTTGAGACATTATTTTTCTAATGGGATACTTTTTTATTTTGAACACAAGATGTGAGTCCATGTGAATGAGTGGGAGAGGTGTAAGGAATGATAGGCTCTTCAAGGAAGCCATGTTGGATAGAGGTGGAAGAACCAAGCTTAGATGTATGAGGTTCATGGATGGATTGGATAGGTGTGATGGGATTTTGTGGAGGATTAGGATCATGTAGATAATTGGGATTATGAGGGGGGATAATAGGATTTTGAGATGGATTGGGATCATGACATGGATTTGAAGGGGTACTTTGATTTTGACTTTGAGGAGGATTATCTGGTGGAGTAGAAGGAATGAGTGGATATTGAGATGCAAGGGGATCATGCAATGGGGTAGAGGGTATGGAATCATGGGATGGAGTTATTTGATCTTGACATGAAGGGGGTTAAGGAGGATAAGTGGGCCTTGATATGGAAGGTTGAGATCTTCATATGGAAAGTTGTCATAAGATGGAGAGGTGTCATAAGATGGAGGAATGTTTAGATCTAGAGGAGAAGAGGAATACATATTATCGTTCTTTGGAACAAGGTCTTGACATGTTTGGACTTGTGAGGGTGATGTGATGGAGGATGTGGAAGCTTCAACTCAGGTGAATGGAGGGATGGAATACTCATGAGACTTAGGAGATGTAGATGTGTCTTCATTCTAAGGGTATGAAGATGGGTTCATTACTTGAGGAGATTGCACAACTTGATTTGGGGATTTATAATTCTCTACTAGCCCTTCGCTCCAATCAATAGAAAATGTAGAGTGGGATGGGGATGATGCGGGTTTTGGAGGATTAGGAATATGTGGAGGATTATGAGTATGGTTTTGGACATTAAACTCAAAATGTGGGGGATTAGGTGGAGGATTGAGATTGGATGGGAGATGATGATTATGGGTTTGGACAAATGGGGAAGGACATATGTCTTCAAAGGCAAAAAAATTCTTTTCACCCCTAATTTTCTAGCTAAGGACAATGTTTTGAAGTTCTTCAATATCTTAAGAATGGTGGCTATGGAGGGATTCATATGTGGCATTTCCCTTGTCAAAGGTAGAGGAAGGATAATAAATGTGAGATGGATTGGGATTAGATATGATGTATTGAGGTAGAATGGATGGGGATATGGTAGATAGATGTGGTGTTATGGGATTGACTTGGTAAGTGGGTTCTGATGAGAGATATGAGTAGTTAGGGTTTGGATTATTATGAGGCATGTATGAGTTGGATGGATGTGATTGATAGGTTGGTTGAGTTGTAGGTATGATTTGAGGATCAATGTTTAGCATTTGAAAGTCCTCAACCATTTTGTGAAAAAAATTCATATTCATGATGTTTAGACGAGGGGTTTGGATTGTATTAGAATGATGATGATGTGATTATATTGGATCAAAGATGAATGATGAGATTGGATGAAGAAAAGTTGATGCTGATGTGGATTAGGATGGATGATTAAGATGGGTATTGAGATGATTAATTAGACCTTGATTAGACGGATTAGGAAAATTAAGCTAGATTGGGGATGATTAAGATAGAATAATGAGGATGAAAGATGTCAAATGTGAAAGATGAACTTAGGACTAGGAGAAATACTTGACTTTTTTATTGTCAGGGAAGGGTCTCAAAGATGTTGGATATGAGGGAAGGGCCTCAATATTTGATTTAATGTTGATTGTGAGGGTAGGGCCTCAAGGGTTGATTGATTTGATTTGGATGATGATTAAATTCCAAATATTATGACGGTTCTTCTAAGCCAAAAGTGGAAGATTTTAGAATTAGAAGATGATGTGGATAAAAATTTGAAGTAAGAATGGATGAACTTTGAAAGATAGATGAGGGATGTTTGAAGACAAGTGAATGAATAATGTGTGATTGGGTTTGGATGAAAGGGAATATGGATTGGATTAGAATTGGATAGTATGATATGAGGTTGACAAGTTTATTAGATTAGAAGAATGATGATGTGATTAGGTTGGATGAAATATTAATGATTAGATAGGATTAAGAAAGTAGATGTTGATGTGGATTCTGAATAATGATTAAGCTGAGGATTAGAAATATTATGGATGTTTATGATGATGAAGATGAAACATTATTAGGATATGGATGATTAAGATTATTAAGGGTGATTAAGAAGAATGTGATGACAAGGATAGGGTGATTAGGATGATTAAGATAGGATGATGAAGCTGAAAGATTGATTAGGATGTAGATTTTTATCAAGGATGATTAGAAGAATATGGATGGTTGGATTTTTTAATAGGGAGATGATTAAGGATGTTATGGATGATTAGGAGATGGTTAATAGAATGTCATGGAATTATTGAGATGTGATAGATATTGAGATCATTAAGAAGGTTTATTAGGATGAAAGGGATGATGATGAAAGAAGATAGCTAGAATGACTAAGAGATGAAGAGGAGGGATGATTAGGATATGGAGGAATGATTAAGGATGTAAAGGAATGATTTGGGTGATTGAGAGAGTGATTAGGATAAGAAGTATGATGATGATGAAGAGGTAGATAGATTTGAAAGGTTGATCCGAAAATGATGAAAGCTTTAATTATAGGAAAGGGAGACTTAAAAATGTATTGCATAAAAATGTAATACCTAAACAACTAAGCTCATTCTAACATATTCTATGCATACCTCAATATGTGGAAAACATGATAATGCAAAGAATGATATGAAAGAAAAACTTAACTATTCAATACAAGAGCAATACAAACCTCCCAAAATGAATAGTGGATGATTGTGTTGTAGATGGTATGTGGTTTCTCACATTCCTGTAGCATAACAATGTGTTGAAGGTGGTTGTTGAAGTGAGGAGGAAAGATTTCAATTTATAGGATTTTTAGGGAAATGGACGGTTTGGATTCAAATTTGGATGAAGGGATAGGATTGCATAGGATCAATGATGTGTCCATGAGGTGGAGGACAAGTGGACTTAGGGTTTGACCATTCAAAGGGGGAAAGATGCTCACACATGTGTGAGAAACCTTTGAAAGTGATGGGTCAATGACAATGTGTAAGAAGGTGTAAGAGGGTGAGAAGACAAAAGTTTCTCACACATGTGTGAGCAACTTGGGAAAGTGATGACTCAATGACAATGGTTAAAAGGTGGAAGAGGGTGAGATGACCAAGGTTGATTTCACATGTGAAGGGGGAAAAATGTGTAAGGGTGTGTAAGATGTGTAAGGTTTTGTAAGAGATGGTGTAAGAGTCACATGTGACTTGGGTTGTGTAAGAGTCACATGTGACTTGGGTTTTTTAATTCCTTGATTAGGATTGTGAAAATGATTAGGGAGTGATTAAGTGGGAGTTTAGATTAATTAATGGAAAGTGGGGTAGAAGGATGGGTTAGGTTAGAGAAGTGAGGTTAGGTGAGAGTTAAAGTTAGGAGGCATGTGCTCAAATAGAATTAAATGCAATATTTAATTCCAAGTGGGATAAAATGATTAATTAAGTAAAAAAGTGATTTACTTAATTAAATGGAGGGTTAAGATACAAGTGGGAATAAGGTAGGATACTATTAAATAAATGTAAATTTATTTAATCAAGAATGGGGGATAAAGAGGATTCTTGATTAAATAAATGTGAATTTATTTAATTAAAGGTAGGAGATGGATTATTAAATAAATAATAAATATCTATTTAATTGGCTAGAATAAGGATAATGGACAGATTTTGGTGTCTACATATAGCTCTATAAATCACTTCCTGCAAGGATTGGAGATTCAATGAATATAGATGTTGATGGATCATATGAATGAACTCTCTCAACATACAATTTTACATTAACACATGATAATATTCAAGGAAGGAACCAAATATAAAAAAATAAGGGTTGCACACAACTGGAGTCCTTGGCTTGGGTAGGGGAGTATAAGAGAGTTTCTGTTTTGCATAGCATTGTGTAGAAAAAATTATTGAGACCAGGGGACTCATTTTTGAGCTTGCATGAAGGCATGGAAGGCAGGGTAAAAGTCACAAGATAAAGAAGATCCAAGGATGCATCGGGGAGTATATCAATCTTTCTTGGAAAAGGGAGTCTATTGAATAGTTAAAATGTTGAAAATGATGATTTAGGGCAAGAAAACTGTAGAAATGTTGAAAATAGCGATTAATGGAAAGAAAACCATCCTAGACAAGTTGGACTACACAAATGGGGTTTTGTTTCATCTCAATGGAGTGTGGTAATGAATAGAGGTGCATATGTGTCTTATACCTTCTATGAATCTCTTAAATAGGGTGTGCACCATTTGTTATGAGCTTTAGGTGACTGTGTAATGCCACAACATTTTGGGGAATAAAATATGTTATTTCAGAGCTAACTATTTAACACAACATGAACTACAATGTATGTGACTAGTTCTTAAAGTATATTCCACTTCTTTGCCCTTTGCATGGTACTGATTTCAAGTATTGGTCAATGTATTTCAATGGAATTATTTGACTATGATGACAGTCTATATTGCACTAATGATTGGGAACTTTCTTTAACTAATCTAGAATTATTTCCCCTTTATCATTTTGAAAATTTCACTGCTATTATGTCTTTTCTATTGAGATTGATTATGCTTTCATTTTTTAGATTTTGAATGAGAATGGACTCCATAGAAATTTCCATAATCATTACTTTCTATGTATTGTTACTATGTTGCAACCTTGCTTCATGAGTGTATACCTCTATGCTCAGTGTAAATCACTTCTTATTACTCTCTTTGCATTGTTATTTCACTGATATATTCATTGTTGATGTACAAGTTTGCTGTGACATGGTCAAGACATCCCAAAGAGAGAGAAACACCAAGAAACCTATTTCAATGCAGAATGATTCGTAAAGTTCTAAAAAATGGAAACCTCTCGTATATTACCTTTGACACATTTAAGAATCTATTGGGTATGTTAGTTTTCTCCTTTGAGTTTATTCTTTTTTTACTGGAATCTTCACTTGTAGTCATCTAGAATATCTTCCTGGACAACATCATTTGTAGGTTTTGGATACTCCTCTCCAGAACCAGATGAACACTCGAAAGAATGTGGATATAATGACTTTCCTTTTTTATTAGCCTTGTTGCATGTTGGGTTTAAAGCTAGAGCATCAACAGTAACCATCCAAGGCTAGAAAAGGAAAAATATAAAACCTTCTAGCTTCCTACGCCAAAATGAAAGGCTTTGAAAAAATGGGGCATGGGCGTCCATCAAATTGATTCATGACAGGAATCATACAAAATGTGAAAGCATAGACGAAGGACTTGGGTTGTTTAAAAAATGCCTCAAATAAATGTGGCCTTAGGAAATGCCATGATAGAAGAATGATGAAAAAAGGGGTTCATTGAGAAGGTCATAGTATTAACACATCCTATATGTGGTATTTTGATTCCATCTTTGGGGAAGAGGGTTTTTATATCCATCTAGAATAATTAAAAACATGTGCCATGATATTCGGTCACAAAAAATTGCACCATTTATGTAATGAAATCCAGTTCATTTGAAACAAAATCATCATTATAGTCTGTGATAGTTTCTTGTAGCCTAGTTTGATTACACGAGATGCATTTTTTTTAAAGAAAAAATCTTCTCAAGCAAACTAAAATCAAATCAAAGAAACAAGCTTCTGGACAAAATTATTCTTAAGCTTGACTAATCGCACAATTATTTTATTATTTAACATTTATTGCTCTCAGGATTATTTTATTATTTGACATTTATTGCTCTCATATTTTATATGATCTATTGTTGCATTTTTTATGAGTTCCACTTGTAAGTTTCACTGGGATGAACTTACTTCAGTTGATGTTTATCAACTTGTTCCACTTGTAAGTTGCATTGGGATGCACTTACTTCAGTTGATGTTTATCAACTTGTTCCACTTGTAAGTTGCACTGGGATGCACTTACTTCAGTTGATTTTGATCAAATTTCTCCATTTGTAAGTTGCCTTGGATGCACTTACTTCGGTTGATGTTTATCAACTTGTTTCATTTGTAAGCTGCATTGGATGCACTTACTTCAGCTGATGTTTATCAACTTGTTCCATTTGTAAGTTGCCTTGGATGAACTTACTTTAGTTGATGTTTATCAACTTGTTCCATTTGTAAGTTGCCTTGGATGCACTTGCTTCAGTTGATGTTTATCAACTTGTTCCATTTCTTGTTTTTCTCTTGGTGAGGATGTTGTTCTTGAAATCCTTCTTGTCTTTTTTTGGATTTCTCATATATTTGGCAGGAAATATGTTTTTATCACTCATAATCCTTAGTTCAAATTATTATTTAGCATATATCAATCTTATGCCAGTTTAAATTATTATCTCCTTAATGGTTCAATTCTTATGGTTCAGAAGTGTATACATGATTGGCTAATCAAATGAAATGTTTATTGGTGCTTGAGTCACATATTCTTCTTATTTCTCATTGTCTCTCTCATACTTCTTTGATTAATATACTAACATGATAATGCTCTGCATTCTTCATTTCTTATATCGTGAGTCATGCAGGTTTTGGAGTAATTAACTATTCACTTGCAGTGGGATGACTCATTAGTGGACTGTCTATATCCATGTGATTGATGCAATGTTGATGCAGGTTTCATTAGTTGACCCTGTCTATGGTCATTTGTGTTTTAGTATATTTCTTTCATGAGACCTTTATAAACACTATTTTACCTATCTTCTTCATTTTGACACTTTGAGCATATGGTTTATCTTGATATCACGTTAGCTACATTGTACATTTTTATGATTTCTCATGATTAATCTCATTCTAAAGTTTTCAAAACTTCTCTTAAGTTGAATTATTTTATGATACATATTATGAGTTTCTTTGCAAAAGTGTACTGATTTGTATCAAGGGTAGATCCCAACTATGGGAAATCTACTTGTGGTTTTTCTATTCTTTGATTCAAGTGATATACCATGGACCTTTCCAAAGACATCGATTCATTTATACATTACCTATGAATCATAGTTCTACTTGTAGATGTGCATATACTTCCACTTGAACACATTTAAAGGACCCATCTACTTCTCTTGGCTATAAGAAAGATGCTTGTACATCACATTCCCAAAAGGTCACTTGCAATCTTGAAGACAATACAATTTATTCCTTATATTGAAGATCAAGTTACAGATGTTTTGTGAAAATTGGGTTTCATACCCCTTGTTGTAAACTCCCCTAGTAAATATTAAAAGGGGATGTTAAAAATTAATATTTCCTTGGTAGACTATGTAATTAAAGGATAAACCAAGGTATCCTATATTGTATTTTTCCTCTAATCCAAGTAGGAGGTCATGTCACATATTTGTATTTTCTTTAATAAGGAAATTAGATATTCCTCCTTAAGAGGATTCCTACACATGGAACACACCTAATGTGAATGTGGCACTCATAGATATGGGAGTTACATGCAAACTCCTTCACTCATCTCTACTTAAGAGATGCTTGTCACACACTTCTCAAGGTTGGTTCTCATGGGATTTCTTCTCTCTTCTTCTCTCATTCTCATTCTTTCTCTCACAATTTTGTAATGAACTTCTTGCTCAAGCTCTCTCTCTTTCATGGCTTCTTTCCTCCTTCATATTATTCACAAGTGATTTTTCTTGTTTTTCCCCTTTTCAAAATCCTTGTGTTCTTGTCTTGGTGTTGGAGCATTTTGGTGGATCTTGGTGTTTGATCTATTGAAGGAAAATCTCTCCCTCTCTCTCTCTTTGTACTTGGTAAAACTCTTCCTTTTGCTCTCTCTCTTGGATTATTTCCTTATGTCTTTTCCATTTTATTTTATGTTTCTAACAATTGTAAAGTCTTACTGTTGTTATATTTGGTTTGGGAAATATACTCTCCATTTGAATGGGATATTGATGTGGGTTAGGAATCTTATTTTCTTGTCTTGTAGTAGATCTCTCCAAGAAATGAACTGGGTGTGATTTGAATCAGATTTTATGGAGGCCACAACAATAAAATCTGCAATATCCATAGGTATAATAGTTATATTGGAATAATTTCTCATCAAACATATTCCACAGTAATTCTATAAATATATCCTCCGGCTAGGTATATCAATTTAAATTCATAAGAAACTGTGTGAGCAGTATATACCAGCTGCTCAAGATACCTTTTGTTTACGCTTTCAATAGAAAATTTCATAAATGATGTGTAGTAAGTTGAAATTATAAGGAAAGAAAGCTAAAATGACTAAACATTTCTTCCAACAACTAGTTACTTTAATCATAAAAGACATAAAAGCTACATTCTTCATGGTCACATGATAAATTCCACCCGAAATAACCATACTGATCATTGAAGAAAGACATTAACACCTTAATTTACACTAGAAAGCCATATTTTATTTTTTCCCATTTATTTAATTCTATCAATGCCCTCTTGACCCATATTCTTCATATAAAATAGGTGAAACTTTATGAGCATTCAATGGTTTAATATAATTCAGCCTCTTATGTGGCTATATCTTTAAAGTTGGACACATCTTTTGGTTGCAATCACATTATTTATTTTGATTTAGGACCCTTATATCTTCCATATATTCCTCGATATGTCTCTTCCTCCATCCTCCACAGTACACTTCATTTTTGGAAATATGCTACTGTTCTCTGAGAAAATATTTACTTTCCCACAAGTGAGTTAGTTTTTCCTAAAAGAATGTTTAATATTTGACTTAGGAAGTGAATGCGAAGGAACTTGAACTATTTTTTCTCTTCCTCTTTATAAGATTGAGCTTCTTGTCTTTCATATCTTTATTATTTCTTTTAGGGATTCGCCAATGACTAAATAATCTTTGGTATCATAGAAGTAAGGATAACTCCAAGAAAGTGATATGAAGACAAAGTCAAGACCTGATTAGCATTTGTATAGTTTTTGGTTGATGAGGATTGTCAGTCAAATGAGGATACTTCTTTATCAAATGTTATAACCATGAATGCAAATATGTTTGAAGAAATCAATGGGACCATAAGGATCTCAACAAAGATTATATGAATTTGTGGGGAAATTTATCTTTGATAGTGTAAATTTCTCCATTATAAAAATTTTATGGGTTCATGAGTGGTAGGTCTCTCTGGGGTAAAATCTGCATAAGCTCAAATAGAGGATTAATAACACCGAACTAATCAAAGACCAAACTAATAATAAATATAAAGCCCCACAAAAAAACATAAATGAAATATAATCTATTGGAAATAAAATAAAAAATTGAGTGCAAACCAATAGATAATTCAAGACTTAGTTGCTTCTCTCTTCTTCTCTTGAAAGGTTGTTTGAATGGTGATCAGAGTTGATATTGACAATGCTTTGACTCGGAAGATTAGAGAAATATGATAAAACGATTGATGTATATTGATTGCAATTAACTTCAAAACCTGCATAAAGATTGTTCTTAGAAATTCAAAATCGATGTCCTTTCAAATGAGAAAGAAGAAGGTTTAAATAGAGACTTCAGACTGATCGACGGTTGAGATTGATCCTGTGAAAGTAGATTGAATGGACGAGATAGTTCGAGATGGAGTGAAGATGAAGAAATTCCTATTTTGAGGAGAAAAAAGTAGATAATATAAATCAATTTAGAGAAAATCAGTTTCCAAAAAGCAATTGATTTTTTTATTAAAAGAGTGATTTTCAATTTTCCAATTTTGAGGGTAATTAAATGACTTTACTTATTTGCAACTCTTTTTTATTTTAAGAATTCTTAATTCCTCATAAAATTATTTTTCTCTAATTTTTGGAAGATTTGAGAATTAAAACTTAATTAAAAATTCAATTTACAAGAAAGTAGAATTAATCAAAATTAGTCAGAAATTAAATAGAAATTAGTTAGAAATTAAATTAAATTAACTTTGGGTTATTAATTTAATTGAGAAGAAATAATTAGCTAATTGAAATAATTATTGATAATTATTTAAACTATGAGAATGTACAAATCAAACGCAATTAACTAATAAAGACCAATTAATTAAGGTGAAATTAATTAAATAAGATTGATTATTTAATTAATATTGAGAAATGATTAAATGATGAAAAGATTAGGACATAGCAGAATTAAGATGATTAATTAAACAATTAAAGAACCATTTAATTAAAAAGAAGAATATTTAGTAGTTAAATGTGAACTCGCAAGTCTGTCCATTTTTTGGTGTCTACATTTGCCCCTCTTTGATACAATGTGGCTTATCGTGTTGTGTCTAAGAATTTTCAGATTTTGACCCTACCCTAGCTTGCCCCGGCGATAGTAAGTGGATTATATGCCCCTCAACAAATTAAGCAAAAAAATGTGTAGTAGGAGCGCTAATTTATTGGCAACATTGTTAGTTAAAAGAAAATTAGTAAGAAATTAGGAAGAAAGAAAAAGTTCATTGCGATCAACATGATTGATGTAACCAAATCTTTGCGAAATTTTGTTTCAACATTTATTCATCATTGCACCTTATTTGAGAAGGAGATAGATATGCACCCAGGTATTAACCATCTGGATACTGCTATTACCTATGATAACAACAAGCAGATAAAATTCAAGGAATGTTCAATTATCTTCTAGGGATTGGCTCGGATTGTGGAACTGCATGGCTCCCAGATGTGTGACAGCTCCTATCACATTTATCCTAAATCATCCTTGCCCTAAAATTGAATTGAAACACTCCACAAAAAGAAAAAAAGAAAAATATTATGATCCATCATAGGCACTCTCACCACTCAGTGGTATCCTTGAAGAAAATAAGAACACAATCGTGAAAGATAAATTGACAATAGACTGACATGAGTGACCTAGTCAACAGCCTTAATGTTCCTTGATTGGCTTGGTTTTGATGTTTGATTGCAGATGCGTTCTGTTTCAGAAATAGACTACCCGTATAAGACCGATTTGTCTAGTTTCAAGTGTATTTGTCACTATCTAAGACAATTGATTGAATATTTGATTTGTTGTTTGATTGGTAACACATCAGATTGTTGATAAAGACGAGTCTTATGAGTCCATTTCTAATTTATGAAGCTCATTCCTTTGACTTAAGATTTTATGCTTGTTCATCGCTTTCTGCTTTTCATAATAGAGATGATTTTACTGTAGGATTTTGATGTGTTTTGATTTTTTTTTCAAAAATTTCAAGATATTTTGCAATGTTTTTGGTCCATCATAGGATTCACATGTTTGGAGTTGAGGTATGTGTGGCATATCACATAGGTGAGACCCTTATCACAAACACCTCATACATCATTTCCTTTTACAAATTTTTTTATATTTTTATATTTTTTAGTAATTTTTTTACGACATTTTGAAAATTTCAAAGATTTTTTAGGACTTGTTGCTCTTTTTAGGGATTTTTACAGGACTTTTTGAAAATTTGTATGGATTTTTTCAAGACATTTAAGTGACTGCCCCTAATCTGGTGAACCAGTATAGATCAGAGATAAGTGTGAATGCTCAAGAAGATTGCGCTTATTGGATCTCTTGCTTAGCATGCTCATCAATAGGCATTTAGTAAGTGTGAGATAATCATTAGATTTCATTGATGGCAAAGCAAGATTTCAACACTTGGTGCATGTTTGCCAGGTTTTCACCAAGGTACCTACCCAATAGCACATGTTTACCAGGTTTTCACCAAAGGGCGATTGTGTTTCTATTTACTTTTTTATGTTTATCTAATTTTTTTGTTGTTGGCCAGGTTTTCACCAAGGTAACTTTTATATTTTTTTATTTTTTTTTTGTCACCAAGGCGCATGTTTGTTAGGTTTTCGCCAAGGTAACTTTTATATTTTTTTATTTTTTTGTTATCGCCAAGGTGCCTATTTGCCAGGTTTTCATCAAGGTAACTTTTATATTTTTTTATATTTTTTTGTATTTTTTCAGGATCTTTAAAATATGTACACTTGACCGTGGGATATCAGGTATAGAAATTTTTAAGGTGCATGTTGTTGATATAGTTTAAGAGTTGATCTCCTTCTTTATGCTTGATTCTTCTGATTCTCCATTAGGACGAGCTCTCCTACCTCAAATGTGTGTGGCCTGACTCTCTTTTGATAATTTATTCTAAAGTGATTATGATAGCCTTGTAAATGATTCATTGCATTTTGACATTTCTCATCTAGAAACTCTAGTTCACTTATCCTAGCAACTCTATAGTCTTCATGTGATATGAAATTCTTCAATGATATTATGAGGGATGGTAGTTCAACTTTGAGGGGTAGAATCACATCTGATCCATATACCAAGGAAAATGGAGTTTCTCCTGTAGGTATTCTTATACTTTTTCTATATGCCCATAATGCAGGATGAGTTGCAAATACCAGCCTCGACCATATTTATTGACCACTTTCTTCAAGATTTTCAAGATTGTTTTGTTGGTTTCCTCAGCTTGGCCATTTCCCTAAGGGTAATAAAATGAAGAGAAGTTTATTTGACTTGAAACTTCTAACAAAGATGATCAACATCCTTGTTTTGAAAGGGTGAACCATGATCAGTAATTATGGTTTGAGGGATCCCATACCCACAGATGATGTAGTTCAAGATAAACATGTAGATCTTCTTACTAGTAATATATGTCAGAGAAATAACTTCCACCCATTTAGTAAAGTACTTTTTCTTTGTGATTATGTATTTATGACTGTCAGAGAAAATGGGTGTAGTTTTACCCACTAGGTCAAATACCCACCTTGAGAAAGGCCATGGTGAAGTGATGGGGTGGAGTTCTTGAGTTGGAACATGAACAAGATCTCCATGTATCTGAAATTTTATGCACCTTTGTACATACTTGTGAGCATCTTCCTCTAGTGTCGACCAATAGTATCTCATCCTTAATACTTTCTTCAATAAAATATTACCACCCAAATGGGCCCTGCTAACTCCTTCATGAACCTCATACAAGGCTCTCTGGGATTCTATGGAAGTAAGACATCTTAAAAGTTTTACATCTAGACTTTCTCTATACAAAGTATTAGCGAGCAAGGTAGACCTAATGGCTTGATGGATTAGAGACTTTTTTTGGTTTCTAGATAGGTCACATGGGAGGGTTTTGTCTTGGAGGTAAGTATACACATCTTTGTACTAGGGAGATTAAGGAACAACAAGGACACATAATGATTCTATTATTGGAGCCTCATAGGCTAGAACCATTAATTATTCTACTAGAAAGTGGAATTTTATTTCATTGCTTGGCATATCAATCAGAGATGCTACAGTAACCATCATATCTATGGATTTGTTTTGAGCCCCTAGAGCTTGTTCAAATATAATGTAGTGAAAAGAAGTGTGTATCTTATCCATCATTTGTCTTTATGGGACACATTTTTCACCCTTTGTCATGTAATCATTATTGACTGACTTATAACCAACTGAGAATCACCATAAAATCTCAAGTTCTTTATCCTCCATTGTATAGTCATTTTTAACCTGATGATTAGAGCTTCATAATCAACTATGTTATTGGTGCATGGAAAATTGAGTCAGAAATATTTAGGAATTGCATCATTTTTTGGAGTGATGAGTACTATTCCTGCTCCTGTACCATGGTTTGTATATGAGCCATTAAAGAATAACTTCCAAACTTCTATTGTTGATGCTTCCATGGTAAAAAATACATCATCGAGGAACTCAGAGACAATAGGTTGATGATCTAGAACATGGGCTTCTACTAGTTGGTTTGCAATGACTTGTTCTTTTATATCCTTGTGATCCACATAATCAATATCAAACTCACTTAAAATCATCACCCATTTGGCGAGTCTTCTTGTTAATGCTACTTTATTTAATAGGCACTTCAATGGATCAATGTACACTATGATCTTAGTTTGGTGACTCAGAATATATATTGTCTCATCTTTTGAGAGGTGAAGACAACTGCAAGACATAATTTATCAATTGAAGAATAGTTTAGCTCATACCTGACCAAATTTTGGGTGATGTAGTAAATAACTCTTTCATTTTTGTTATCATCATACTATGCTAGGAGAGTGCCTAGTGCTGAATATGTTGCTGAAATGTATAGCAGAAGTGGTTTACTAGGAGTCGGTGGAACTAACAATAGATAACTCAAGAGATAGTTTTTGAAAATTTGGAAAGCTTGTTCATATTTCTTAGTCCATACAAAATTCACTCCTTTATGTAATATATGTTGAAATGAATGACACTTATCTACCAATTGTGCTATAAATATTTTGATGGATTGAAACCTTCCTTGAAGTCCTTTGAGCTACTTTAGATTCATTGGAGAAGGCATGTATGATATTGATTTTAATTTCTTAGGATCCACTTCAATGCCTCTGTATGAAAATATAAATCCTAGAATTTTTCCAAATATGACCCCGAAAGAACACTTCTTTGGGTTCATCTGAACCTTGTATTCTTCCAACCTATCAAAAATTGCTCCCAATACTTGCAGATTTGTCTCTCTGAGTTTTGATTTGGCCAATATTTCATCTACATAATCTTCCATAGTCTTTTGGATCAAGTCATGAAATATTGTGGTCATTGCTCTTTGGTAGGTAGCGCTTGCATTTTTTAGACCAAATGACATCATGTTCCAACAATATGCTCCCCAAGCACAAGTGAAAGTTTTTTTATGTTGATCTTCAAGAGCTATCTTGATTTGATTATATCCTAAGAAACCATCCATTAGAGATAACATTTCATGTCCTATTGTCAAATCAACTATCATATCAATATTTGGTAGAGGAAAATCATCTTTGGGACAAGCCTTGTTCAAGTCTATGAAATTTGTGCATATGCAGATCTGACCACAATGTTTTGTAACTGGTACAAGATTGGATATCCAGTTTGCAAAAGGAATGGGTATTATGAAACTATTATCTAGAAGTTTCTTCAACTCAACCTTCACCAATAAGGCAACATGTGGATGCATCTTTCACAACTTTTATTTTACTGGTTTTGCATTTGGTAGCAATGGTAAGTGGTGCAGTACAAGCTCCAAATCAAGACCTGGCATGTCAGCATACGACTAGGTGAAATTCACTTGCCTCTTCTTGAAGAAGTCAATAAATTTTTCTATTTCCTCAGGTGAGAGAGATTTTGCAAGATAGATCTTCTTAGGGTGGATTTCATCCCCTAAGTTAACTTCAATAGTGTCTTATACTAGATAATGATTATTTCTCCTCTTCTAAGGGAATGGATTATGAATTTCCATCTTCTGGCACCTCAGAAAGGTTCTCACCAAAAGATACGTCTTTATTTTTACCCTTTTCATGGCCAAGAAGAACCTTTAAGTTTTCACTTAGTGACCTTTCTATTTTCTTTTCATTTTTACTTTTTTTACTAGAAAGTGGAGCCGCCTCCCCAAAGTATGCAGATCTGTCAAAATCAAAATAAAACCTAGTCTTGTGATATCTTGATGGTATTCCTCCCCGAAGGCCTAGACATTATGCAATTGATTCATCGTTTTCAAAGATATCTATGTCTGGATGTCCTTGTTGATCCCAGTCGACTAACTCAGGGTAAACTAAACAAAGGTCAGTGTAAGAAGATGAATTAGCTTGGACAAATAGAACTATAGTGATAGTTATGAAAAATCTAGAATTGGAAGTAGATGCACCATCTAAGGAGTGGACATCAACATGTTTATTAATATAGGGTTGGTCTTCTAGGTTCATGCAGTCAAACATGTCATTTATGTTCATGATACTAGTGGATCTAGTGGAATACCTAGGGGTTTCAGATTCAAGGTTGTGAAGGGATGCCCACTCATACTTGTAAAAATTGGTCATGCTATAACTCTCATCAAGTATCTCATCTCCCACATAATCTGAGATTTCTCGTTAAAGGGACAATTTAGAGATTGTGGCTTCCAATTCTTATGGAAACATTTGTGGAAGTATGTTACTCATCTCGGCATGTTCATGATCATTCCCATGGCTTGGATTAATGGTTTCTTGAACACCTTGAAGAACCACCCATACTCTAGATTGGTCATAACCAACTCCTCTTTTATTCCTTTGAGTAGGTGGCAATGATAGATCTACTATTCCTTGTTGTGTTTCTCCTAAGCCTGTAGCTCCATTTTATCCAAACTACTTTAACATAGTGTATCTAGGTCCATACTAATTCAAATGTAACTATGCTAATTGTATTTTTTGAGGATCTTGGTATAATCATGTCTTAATATAAGAATCAAATGGATCTTCCTTACTCAAATCACCCCATTTAACAAATGTTGTGGGCGGGCATTTGAAAACAATTGACTCTGATTTTTATACTATCTTTGGATAACCATAGGATCTTGGTGACAAAAGGCATTTTAGTAATGGTAAAGAATTCCTCATTGCGATATTCACCACATCCTTTATCTTTGACTGATATTTTAATTGCCATCCTTGGTATGTCTTTGGGAGTCAAACCAAAAGTAGAAGGCATGCTTGCTTCTTGATTTAATGGTACTTGGTTCTCTATACTACCCCTTAGATTATTAAAATATTGGAATGGGTTTGGATACCCTTCTATAATGATATATGTACCTTGATAAGGAAACTTGATACATTGATGATAGGTAGATGGTACAGCTTGCATTTCATGGATCCATAGTCTACCTAGTACCATATTGTATCCTAGTTCAAGATCTAGGATCTGAAATGGAGTGATCTTCACTACTGGTCCTAATTTTATAGGTAAAATAAGAACACCTCTGAATGATCTTTCCTCTTCATCATAAAATATAATATTGATGTGTCTAGTGATATCAATGCTTGACTCTAAATATCCCAAGGACTTTATTACTTTTAGAGTAAAATTTTTTAATCCAGCCCCACCATCAATGAGGACTCATCCGATTGTTTGTTTATGCACTTGGACACGAAAATATAAGGGATCATTATGTAGAGGTTTATGCAAAGGAATGTCCTAGTCAGTAAACGTGCCATGTTTATTAGCAACAATCTAATTGACCATAGTTTGGAGATTCTCAGGAGATATGTCCCTAGGGTCGACAACTACATTTTGAAGGGCTAAGTCCAAAGCTTTCTTATGTTTAGGGGATATTCGCAATAAATTGAAGATAGAAATTTGATTAGGGGTGCACTTGAGCTGATCCACCAAACTCGGCTTTGGATTAGGAAGTTGTCTAGCAGTTGTAGGTGTGATAGAAGTGAAGGGTTCCCCTTGTAATACAACCTTGGTGCAGCGGGTAGTTACTGCACATTTAGAGTTATTGTCTCTGATATTAATGGTTGTAATCTGGAACTCTGTAGGGTTAAGACAATTTATCATGTTATCAGAGGTAGTGTAGGTATAATTGACCTACTTTGAGTGTCCACCTAACATAGGGGTTTATCTTTATTATAATTTTGTAAAGGATCTATGAAAATTGTGTGATTTGTGTTTCCTTTGTGTTAAACATTAGTAACATCAATTATGCGTTGTTCAATTAAGTCTTGAAAAGCATTCTTCATACGATAACAGTTTGATGTTTTGTGACCCTTAATATGGTGATATTCATAGAAATCATTGTCATTCCACCACTTAGGTTTAGCAATACCATGCTCAACTTATCTTATCTTAGGTAAGGTGATAAGATTACTTTGGATTAAATTTTTAAGTGTTTCTTCAAGTGATTCCCCTAAGGGTGTATATCAACACTTTGGAAAAGGAGTCCTTTGTTGACATTGAACATTAGGTTGGGATTGAATGAGATTAGCCATTTGGTTTTTTGACCCTTGCATTTGCATAAGAGAATTTTCCAAGGGTGTATGTGCCATAGGGGTTTGAATTAATGTTGTTATCCCCTGCAATGAGATCTTAGGCTGCTGAAAGATCCATGATCTCGGTGATCTTGGGATCAAATGTATATTTTAGAATTTAAACCTTTGTCTAATGTTTGGTATCTTGGAAGGGTCTCAGCTGAATTCTGATTTCTTGTCTTTTGTTTGTGTTTTCTTTTAGTTTTTGGAGTTTTTTGAAAGTAAATCAATTACACAACAAATGAAAACTAAACAAATTTTAAAACATGTAAACACAATCTGAAATTATTATGTTTTTGAATTCTGAAACAACACATACCTGATTAATCCAGCACTCTAATATATTGGTTTCAAGAAAAGATCAAAACTAGCATACAATATTGTCCATGAAAAAAACAAACACCAGCTATGTGAGATTGCTTGGTGTATGCCCCAAATCGGGAGAAAATGTTGTGATTAAACCATATATGCCTCAAAGAGTGATATGCCACCCAATAATGCTGAAAAAATCCTTCCTCTAGACCCCATGTGAGCTGCTGGTGTAAAACCCCCAATGCCAAGAGCTAGCCGCCAAGCTGAAAAGTGATTCTTCCAACATGTAATGCCAATACCTGAATTGATCACTTCCTCTGATCATCCACTTGTAATAAAATACCAATCCGATTACCAATGATTGTTGAGGTTTGCATCTCAACAGTCATGACTTGAGGGTTTCGTCCCAAGCCACCAATTGCCCTCCAGAGCAACTCTACAATTTAGAAGTTTTGAAAATGTTCAATAGAATGATGAGAAAATGAGCTTCCATCTCTTTATAACTTCTCTCAAGTCAATTCAAACCCTAAAGGAGGATTACATTTAACACTTTATAATAAAATAATATTTTCCCAATTAAAAGTGTCCATGCTATAGGAAAATAATACTTTATTAAAATTTTATAATTCAAGGCACTAGAAGGTCTTCAGATAGTGAAAATATTTTATAATAATTCAAGACCTTTCAAATGAGCTATCACACGAAGGCATCCCTAACCAAATGAAGCAATTATTCCCTTATTACTCCAAAATGGCTATAAAAATAGCCTTATTATAAATTATTTAATTGTTAACTTAGGAAATATTTAAATATATTAAAATATTTCCTCTTTTGCCTCTGATAGCCTAAATCAACCAACTAAACATGAAACTGACCATGTCACATGTCTGTGAATGATACCAGATGAGATGGGTGAACTGGCAGTCCCTTCCCTAAAATCTAGGGATGCTCATAGAAACTAGGGAACACATCATGTCATCCTAAAATAGAAACCAAATGAAGGGTCATGAATAACCTCATGACTGGCAACTGTCACGACCTCCTAAAATTTAGGGATATCCCCTAAAATCTAGGAATTGCTCCAAACTTCCTGTAAATCCAAGTTCTGGTCACTGTATGCACTGAATGAGTCCCTATCCATCTCTGCTAGCCTACGAGACTCCAATGATAGGCCAACTCCTTTTGTCTCTGATGTCCACTCTAGAAAGGGGAAATGAAAGTTGCACATAGTTGATGGTCTTAACATCAGTTACCTTGTCATTGGTAATGTTCTTAATTTTATTCCACCACTTAGGTTTATCATTAGAACTCTTGGTGTTATTTGACTGACTTGGGTCAGAAAGGATGATAATCCTTAAAGGATTAGATGTTTTCATTAGTATTCAAGAAGACAATTTTGGTCAGTCAACATTCATTGAGTGTCAGTATTCATCGAGTGACAGTGATCACCAAGCACAGTGATCACCAAGCACAATGGTCACCAAAATACTCAGTACACCAAGCAATGACATAACTGAATAGAGACATCACCAAGCACCATTCTAACCAAGAGACAATTTTAACACCAAGAAAAGCAGATCTAAGCTACACGTTAGCTAAAACACTTTAGTCTTTAAGTTAGAATTTTTCTTAGCTGGACAATTATTTCTTGAGGATCAAGAAAATTGTAATTGATGGACTTAATCAGTTTAACTAATTGTATACATGAAAACTAGGAGATCAAGGTCAAGTTGTAAACCTTTGATCATTAGAGTTATTCTAAAAAAGTGTGAAACCTAATTAGGTCAATACATTGTATATATAGATGTGTAATCAATCAAGAATATGATGATTGTAGCTATGTGCATAAATGTTGACACACTTCTATGAATCAATCCATCCAAGGTTGCTCAAGAATGAGGCCTCAAATATTGATCCATAGCTCTCTAGTCATGGAGTGCAAAGGTGTGTAATGGAGGCCCTCAGATTGACCTAGTTAGTGCCTATGCAAGTACACCATGA